>CM022772.1:219881-232381 GCA_012411365.1 Ameiurus melas | reverse complement strand
TACGATGGCCGTCACTCTGGAGGGAATGAAGAACCCGAATCGCTTCGTGTTTGACAGCGCTCAGATGCACATCTACGTCCTCATGAAGAAGGTTTTACACAGGCCGAGACACACACAACATTCAACACCACAACATACTCAATATTCACAGCAATGATGAGGAGATCTCTGTACTGTGTGTGTGTGTGTGTGTGTGTGTGTGCAGGACTCATACAGTCGCTACATAAAGTCTGAACAGTACAAGAACTTGTTAGCGAAAGCTGTAGTACCACAGGAAACAAAGAAGAGGTATAAACACACACACACACACACACACACACACACACACAACCTCAAATATTTGACATTAGTCCCAAACAAAGAATCCACTGACACCCTGTGTGTGTGTGTGTGTGTGTGTGTGTGTGTGTGTGTATGTGTATGTGTGTGTGTGTGTGTGTGTGTGTGTGTGTGCAGTGTGTTCCCGTGTATGCGTCGTCAGCGAAACTCAAGCTACGCACCAGCTCTGGTACAAACGGGAGATGAAAATGGGAAGAACAACACTGGAACTGCTTCACAGATTTAATCACACACACTCACACACACACACACACACACACACCACACACACACACACACACACACACACACACACACACACACACACACACACTCACACACACACACACACACACACTAAAATATAGCAATAATTAAATATAAAATATAGCAATAATTAATAATATGCACTAAATCACATTTATAATCTCAGTTTATAAGATTTTTCTCACGATATATTATTCATTATTCTTTATTATTTCTCAGTGTATTACTCTGTCGTTTAGTTCACACTAAATACATGAATAAGAGTTTTTATCTAATCTAATCTAATCTAATCTCACTGATTCCTCATGAAGTGAGCACTGAGGAAGGAGTATGTTGGAGTGATGTGAAGGTAAATCAGTAATAAAGCTTCAGTTTCTGTAGGAGTCACTTCATATGTTTAACTACAGAGCTGCAGTGAGGTTCAGCACCTGGACTAGTGGAGACCGAGTCCGAGTCCGAGTCCGAGTCAGAGTCGAGTCCGAACGACTCGACACCGTTACTCCAGCTCCAGTCACTGACCTGGAATCACTTCTTCATCAGAAAGATCTAATCCTGTCCAGTCCTGCAGCTCGACCGGCACTGACACACACACACACACACACACACACACACACACACACACTAACACTCCAGTACCCACACACACACATTACCGTGGTGCACTAGCTGTAGTTTACTGTACTCTATCGTTGGGACGTTTGTGCTGTAAATGTTTCCTGAACGTACCTCACATCTACGTTATTTCCAGAGTCTCAGTGGTGTTGTTTCTTCATAAATCACAGAATAAAGCACAATCACAATCAGCTCAAGTTTCCTGCTCGTCTTCTTTCTGAAACATTCAGACGCTGGCGGAAAAAAGGAGCACAATCGATAAGAAAACGACTCGGGAGACGTCCGGACCCTCGGACAGTTCGGCCTTCATTCGAGTCGTGTGCATCAAAACACTAAGTGTGTTCTGACCTCCTTCCCGTCTCCTCTGTGGATACAGAAGCTAGCGGTCCTGTCAGAACGACCCGAAACACCCACGAGCCCGGTTCCTTACACGGGTTTCATTTAGAACCACAAAATATCTTCAAGGATTCCAATTCTTAGCATGAAAAATGCCTTTTACAGTACGTAATTAAATAATCACTTTATTAGGACTTGATCAGAGTTTGCTTTCAAAGCAAATGACAAACTATTTAACAAAAAAGAACAATTTCTTTTATTAATCAAACATTTTTCATTCAGAATAAATCACATTATATTCCTCTGCAGAACCCGGGCTCTTCTCAGCCACTGGTTAATTATCACACAATCACATAGAGGCATGTTCTTACCATCGCAACAGTTCAGTGTGAAACACACACACACACACACACACACACACACACACAAAACTGCAGAGAAGTGCTGAACAGGTCCATCATCCAGAATAGTCCATATACCTTAACACCAGGTTCATAACCAGAAATACCATATAAGAATCAAGAAAACCAAAGAATAAAGATCTACACACACACACACACACACACTCACACACACACACTCACAGTCTCTCTATCTAAGCAAACACAACCAAAACGTTATGTGCAATTTATAAAAGTGCATTATCCAGTAGTATTTTTCTGTTATTTCTTTAAGAAAAGGGGGAATAAAGCTGCATCGTGCGTCTCCTGATTTAATCTCCATCCTGAATAGAGATCACACCTGTATCAGTGTGTAACGTGCATCATTATACTCACACTGGCCACAGTAAAGGGATCACTGTAAATAAAGAAGAGTTAAGTGCTACTGGCCATGTGTCTGAGACCGGGAGTAAACTAGGAATAATAAACTGGGAGTAAACTGGGAATAATAAACTGGGAATAAACTGGGAGTTGTGACATCACACCTTTCCTGTATTACACCATAGCAAAACCAACAACAACAACAATCACAAACACATTGACTTGAAATGGACACGGAAAGGGGCGGTCCTTACTGCCCATCGCATGCTCGCCGCTGATTGGCTGGAGAATGTTTCACAGGAGATCTTAACGAGCCTAAACGACTCTACTGCTGCGTTTAGTGCGTTCACGCTACACTCCTTTAAACTGTTTCCTGGAAATAACCGCGTGGGGTTTAAGAGCACGACGGACCAGTCGAACTTTCGCAAGTTAAAACGAATGTACGCTTTCTTTCATTTATTTAACACTTAAATAAATAACTTCTATTTATCCGTTTACTTTAAACATGTGAACGTGAGTCGAGCGGAAATCAGAACTCCTCGTCAGTTACCTGGTTACTGACTGGGTAACTGAAGTGGCATTCTTTTATCTTGTGAGAGTCATGAGATACCCCCTGTCCAATCAGCAACGAGCACGTGATGTTCTGTAAGGACCGCCCCTTTCTGTTCTCAGGTCATGTTGTGTTCCACAGTCTAGTGTGTGTTCTGATTCGCTGTTGCGTTGCACGTTACACGTGTGTGTGTGTGTGTGTGTGTGTGTGTGTGTTTAGGAGATGGTTTGAAGCTCTTCCTTCTGATTTAGACACAGTTTATATCCACAGAGTTTGTGTGGCCAGCCCCAGGGCGGTGTGTTCTTCTCGCGCGATGGCAGGAGGAACACCACGCTGGTGGCCACCATGATGTGCCAGATGGAGTGCGTGTAGTAGTAGTTGCTGTCAGTCTGAGCGAAGGCGTACACGCACAACCCGATGATCGCCGATACGATGCCGGGGATCAGGAAGAAAACCCAGCGCTTCCAGGAGGGCGGATAACACTGACGCCGCTTCACGCCACGATAAATCTGTAACACAATCATCATGATGAGATCATCACGGCAGCAGCAGCACTGACTTCTGAACACCAGCAGACTCGGGCTCGACTCTTACCCAGGCGCTCAGCATGGTCACCAACGCAAACAGCACAGGACCTAGAAGGTTCCACAAACCTCTGCGGTCCAGCTGCATCGCCATGGCGATAAACAGCGTCCCACCCAAGAAGACGACCTGGAGGACAGGACAGAAGGGAAATTTTTTAACATGACGTAAATGTATTTTCCAGCAGTGCTGGGCTTAAATCCAGGAAAATGACGTGTAACACACACGTCCGAGTTTAGTAAACACGCCTACGTATTTAAGCGTGTACTGCAGTCGCGCCATGCAGACGATGGTCACCCACACGGCCACCACCGAGCCCAGGAAGTCGCAAAACTGCAGCGTGTCGTAGTCCATGATGCAGAGCACCGTCACGCCGGGCTGATCACACGCGTGATAAAACTACACACACACACAAAGATGTTATACATCTCGCTCACGTACAGTTCTCTTTCACACGTGAGAAAACACTCGTTCGGTCTGTATTGAGGTGGATGTGATCGGATGCAGGTGTGGAGCGCGAGGATGCTACGATACGCACGGTGGAGAAGAACATGGTGAAGAGGTAGACGGTGGCCTCGGCGTGGTAGCCCCGGTACAGCGCCACCACGATGGGCGGGAGGAAGAGCAGGTTACTGAGCGTCAGCAGGAGCACGGCGGCTAACTGCCGAGAGAACGACAGAGCGCTCGATCCGTCTGAGCAGCTCCATCCCAACCAACCTGCTCACACACACACACACACACACACAGAGTATTATAAATGAGTACAAAACATTACATCACATTATGTGTGTGTGTGTGTGTGTGTGTGTGTCACCTGCTTTACACACACAGGCAGCGTACAGGTAGCTCTGTGTGCGCAGCAGCCTGCAGTCTCCGTACGGACCGCAGTCATCTACACACGCGCTCACACTCGCCGACACGCTCACCACGGCCGAGACGTTACTGCACACAACACTGAAAACACCACCACTACCGTTACTATGGATACAATAACGCACCGGAGCGAGCACTTTAATATAAACCCGCTGCAGTTATAGAGACTTAAATCACCACTTTCTGACCAATCAGAGTCCAGAACTCAGTATTTACCATCAGTAAAGACAGTACGGAAGTTCTTCTGGCAATCAAAAGCATTTTGGGAATTCCATCCAGTGTGTGTGTTGTGTGTGTGTGTGTGTGTGTGTGTGTGTGTACCTGTTATTACAGATGCCCTGCAGACTGAGGTACCAGGTCACTGCTTTAGGAAAGGGAATCCTCAACAACGCCTTCGTTTCATTACTGTTCACTTGGAGTGGATACCCTTTCATGAAAGCTACACACACACACACACACACACACACTTCAAATGTAAACACTCCATGGTTTTTACTTCAAAAGACTTTTACATGTCCATGTGGTCACTGTGTGTGTGTGTGTGTGTGTGTGTGTGAGGTAACACACCTGCATCACATGACTTGGTGGTGTTGAGTTGAAGAACAGGAGCAGAAGGTGTAAGACACGCCCTCACACTGTCTAATGGACCAATCACGGAGGTCTAGAATATAAAAGGTATCTCATTCACTACTTCCCTCTGAGACATTTCTCCCTATAAGGGGTTTCCCCCAATCATCTACCTGCAGGGAAAATCCACCCCAATAGTCACACACACACACACACACACACACACACACACACACACACACCGTGTTGAGGTGTAGCTGGAGGATTAGCACCCCCCCGCTGTCTGCAGAGTCCAGCTCCAGGGTCAGCAGGGTGGGGAGACGAGACAGAGCGGTTACGCTGCCGTTAGCGATGGTGAACTGAACTGAAAAGACATCCTGCGCCTCCCGTAACACAGCTGGCGTCTGGATGCAGCTGGTAGAGTAGAGAGAGACGCCACTGGAGGACGAGATAAGAGACGAGCTGCTCAGGGGAAAGGAGACGTTCACACCTGCAGGGACGCTTGAGGGTTTACAGCCAGCTGTTAGAGAGAGAGACAGAGAGAGAGAGAGAGAGAGAGAGAGAGAGAGAGAGAGAATTTTTTTTTAATATACAAAATCCCATATTTTCCTGCCAGAACTCAGAGGCTCGAGGTGGATTATTCACACATACAGAGACTCACAGTGACAAAGTGACCAGAGACCATTCACTGGCGACTAAACGTGGGCGTGTCCAGCTATCAATACGAGTGAAGACGGTAAAGCGCACGTGATCCGTAGCCTTCCGTCCTCGCTAGCAAGAGCAGCGCCGTAGCGGATTAGCTTAGCTTGGGATCTTAGCGGGTTTAAATGACAGAGCACATGCTGCTTCTCCTTCATCTCATAGGGTATGATGCACATGTAGAGCCTAGATCGCTCAGTCGGTAGAGCATCAGACTTTTAATCTGAGGGTCCAGGGTTCAAGTCCCTGTTTGGTTGTTATTATACCCGCTTGTTTAACCATCCAAATTGTCTGAGAGGACCAGTGAAACAAACTGAAAACTACAAAAGCACACTTTGGGGTGGCTGTGGATCAGGTGGTAGAGCGGGTTGTCCACTAATCGTAGGGTTGTCCTTGGGCAAGACACTGAACCCCAAGTTGCTCCTGATGGCAAGTTAGCGCCTTGCATGGCAGCTCTGCTACCATTGGTGTGAGTGTGTGTGTGAATGAGACACAGTGTGAAGCGCGTTAGATAAAAGCACTATATAAGTGCACATTTATATACACACTGGTGGTGAATTTTATTAAAGATCGCTCTCCCTCCAGAACGTTTCAGATTCGCAGCAAGAAAACTGGTTTGTTGTCAAAAGTGGAATGTTAGTTGCGCCACCCATGTAACTATGGCAACCGGTTGTAGGAAAACCACCGTGTGTGTGAACGCACCTTTGTAACTTAATCTCTCTGATTATTTCTCACTGGGTTTCTCCTTGTTCTCTGCTGATGTTGGTGTCAGTACACGTCTGTTCAGCTGGGCACATCCCTCAGTACTCTCCTCTAATAAAGCTCTCTTCAATTCGACTGACTGCAGGACTACGTTCACACAGATTAAACCCGCATCCTGAGCCGTTTCACGCTTTATTCAGAATCGACAGTGAGGAGGAAACGCCCACGTCCTGGTCACATGACCGTAATCTCCACGGAGCTATGCAGACAGACCTGTACAGTTTGCCGAGATGCTGAAAGTCGTCGTCACGTTCGCTGGGCTGATTTCTACCGAAACTCTCACCCAGGTGTTCCACGGCGGATCCGAGAGAGAAGCCGAGCACGGCTCGTTCCCGGAGCAGTTCGCTGTAATCGCTGAGCTCTGACCCAAAGAGGCGGAGCCTAAAGTGATTGACAGCGAGCAATTGGCCACGGGAACAGTCTGTACAGAGCAGGACTGGATGAAGACGTCCAGCTTGGAGGAGAACTCAGGAACAAAAACCCTGCAGAAGATCAGTTACAGAAATAATCCATAAGATAATCCAGTTCTCAGTATCACTCGTCACCATGGCTACGTCTTATTTCCTTGTTTACTCCACAGTTAGAATAGAATTCTCTACATAGCTCACACACAAACAGGTCAGTGTTACGTGTACACATGCCTCGGAGGTCAGATGAATATTTCACACACACACACACCTGAACTGAGCGTGTTGCTGAGTCAGTGTCTGAGCCAGTGGAATGTTGGTCTGCAGGATGGGCGTGTCCACGGCTCTCCTCACGTACATCTGCGGCTGGAAGGAATACGAACACGACGGCAGCCCCTGCACAACACCTTCGTTCATTAATTCTCTACAACAGACAGCTCTGACTGTAGCGCAGGTTTACACTGACACGCTCCTTCTAATACCTTATCGTTCCCATAGTAACAGCTCTATCATAAAAAACAGTTCTCTCACAGTAAGGAGATGTTTATGGAAGGAGTCTCCAGTGTCAGAAGCAGTTATCTTACACTACAGCAAACAATTTTTGCCAGTACTCACTACATACCGAGTAAAGTCACTGCTTTACCCCGGACTCTTACAGAGCGCCGACACCGGAGACGCTGAGCGAGTGCTGTACCTGTTGTTGGATCTTGCCATCGTCTTTAGGGAGATGCGCGGCGATGAACCAGTCTCCAGCTTCAGGCTGCGTGACGTTAAACAGCGTGACGCTGGCGGTCTGACCCTGACTCACACTCACGCTCAGGTTATAGGCCAGAGAGAAGGCCGTGGAGTTCGGGAACGCCGTGTTAATGGGATTGATGACGGGCGGAGCTCCGGCCCGAAAGTGCCTGTTAGAGTATTTATCAAACAGAACAGACTTATTTAAACGTGTCTAAACTCCCATGCTGAGTGTTTTGGAGCTTACTATATCATCACGTGAGATGACGTCCCTTCGTTATTATTCTCGAAATGGTTGTAAGCTGCGACTGTAGAGAAAGCGTGCACGCGCTCGTTCTCTGCGTTTTCTGACGAGGTCACTTACTTATCAATGTTAACGCTGATATACACAGCGTGTGGCGTTAGCGATGTACAGCGTCTCCAGGTAACGGCACACGCTGTCAGATGATTTCATTTCACGTTACAGAACTCCACGTTACAGAACACGTGACAGAAAGCGAGGACGCGAGACGAGAGATTACTAACGTGAGACGGGAAGAAGGGGGTGGGGCTTGCAGTCAGGCTTGAGATAATATCGGAGCGTTCACTTATGCAACTGTCAATCACTCCAGATTTGTATTCTGATTGGCTCATCTGTTCTTTGGGGGGGTACGACTGAGTCTTTTAAGCGCGGTATAGATTGGACGTCATGTTATTTAATTTGATGTACTCCGTTTATTTGTTGATTTCTTCTATCTTAATGTTTTTTTTAAACCCCACCAGGCACCAGGTCATGATCACTGAAGTGTATCTGATGTGTTGAAGGTGTGTGAAGGAGGAGATTGTGTGGCTCACACTGAGATGTTCTGCTCTCCGCAGCTGAACCCGGAACCGCGCATCACTAGAAGCGACCAGCGCACAAGCTCCGCCCCTTCCGGAACTCGGAACCGGAACAGGCGCGCGTTCCCGAACCAGCTGTACATGGACAACCTCTGAGGCGTGTTGGAATAAAACCCGCTGACGTAGCTGACATCTGCGGAGGGGAAGTGACGTCATGGGGGCGGCATTGAACAAACAAAAACAACCAAAGTCATTCTTCATTTTTCGTTCCTGTCCATTCACGTCATTTTGCTTTTATTTTATAATTGTATTATTTATTATTAATAAACTTCACCCTGTTAGAGATTGTGTAACAACCCTGTAAAGTGCTCCATCTTTCCAGTTTATAAATAAACTCCTGTCTAACACCAACAAACATTATAACACTAAAATAAAGCTCAACAAGTCGCTAACTCACCGTCAGAGAAACCGCAAACCACCGCGTTAAAAAGAAACAGACACGTCAATAAAATTCCTGCCATTTTCCAACCTGAAATAAATCACGTTTGTTTTGAACAGTGTCGAAGGCAACGCTGCCATGATCACTGCTGCGGCTAACTTCCGGGTTCCGTCTGCTTCCGCACCGGCATAGCCACGCCCCCGCCCAACTGCTTGCGCTGTGTCCACTGAGTCTAAGTACTGAACAGATTGATTTTACTCCTAACAAAATCAAATTCTCCACAGATATTACCCTGATAATGATACTTTTTACTTTTTATGATGTGTGTGTGTGTGTTTGTGTTTCTAGCAGGATCTCCACTTTCTACATTTACAAAGAAGAACTGGTCAAGAAATGTCTCTATACACTATGTTTGAATGAGCTGTTACTATAGAAACGATCCTGTACTAAACGTGTGAGGTGTTGGTGTTTTTTTTTCTTTCATATATTAAGGGTATGTACAGGGGTTTGGCCAGCAGATGTCGCCAGAGCGCTGTTTCGAGAGTTTCTGAATAAACAATAGACTTTCGAAGTGATTAGCGTTTGCATAAAGTAGCAGAGTATTAATTTTTGCATTACTAATGAATGACGTCATATAATTGTGCATAGAGAGCTAAACCTTATTAGCAGAAAATCTAAGGATAGCCTTCTTTCATCTCAGAAATATTTCTAAGATAAGAAACATATTGTCACTACATGATGCAGAAATACTGGTTCATGCATTCGTCACCTCTAGATTAGATTACTGTAATGCCTTACTGTCTGGATGTTCCAGTAGGAATATAAATAAACTCCAGTTAGTCCAGAATGCAGCTGCTAGAGTCCTAACTAGAACCAGAAAGTGACCACATCACCCCGATCTTATTCACACTGCACTGTCTCCCAGTGAAATCTCACATTGATTATAAAACACCTATAAAGCACTAAACGGTCTCGCGCCACAGTACCCGAGAGAACTTTTGGTCTTTTATGATCCGCCACACCTACTTCCATGAAAAATGTGCAGGCTGTTTGTTGGTGCCTGGAATAGTGAAGGCTACAGCAGGAGGAAGAGCCTTCACTTATAGAGCCCCACAGTTATGGAACAGTCTTCCTATTAGTGTTCGGGACTCAGACACAGTCTCAGTGTTTAAGTCCGAGGTGGTGGTGGAAGCTCAGTGGTTAAGACATTGGATTTCTGATCAGAAGGTCGTGAGTTCAAAATCCCAGCACCCCCATCTGCCAGTGCTTGGCCCTTGAGCAAGGCCCTTAACCCTCAACTGCTCAGATATAACACTGAGATAAATGTATAAGTCGCTCTGGATAAGTGCGTCTGCCAAATGGAAGAAATGTCCTGGTGCTGAAGATCGTTATCTTTCTGTGATGTTATTGTTGTAATGAAAGTATTGTTATTATTATATATTTTTATTAAAGGCATTATTCACCTGATGGCAGATGTTGGAGCAGATGTTCAGTTTTAAGCTCTTTGGTTCTCTCTCTCTCTCTCTCTCTCTCTCTCTCTCTCTCTCTCTCTCTCTCTCTTTCTGAGTTTAGATTGGACACGATATGATCAGAATGGTTAAATCACATCTTTGTGGATTTTTGTTTGGTGTAAAATGAACAGTACACAGAACACACACGGAATTGACTCTCCTTATCTCTTTAATGGGATTTTATAAAGGGGCTCATTCAGAACTCAAAATGGCGTGAGATCCGATTTCACGCCTTTTTAGGTCCGCCTTAAGTGAGCGATAACGGCTGCGCTCCTGGCTGTTTGCGCAAGGCCGTGTTTGCGCTCTGTGTGTGTGTGTGTGTGTGTGTGTGTGTGTGTGTGTGTGTGTGTGTGTGTGTTTGCATGGCGCAGAGACACTCGAGCGTCCCCCGGCAAACGCGCACCATCACGGCAGCTCGCGACCTCCGCGCCCGTTTCCGCTCTCTCCTCCGGTTGCCGGGCGCCGCGGCTCGCCTCGCGCTCTGTTTGCGCACAGGCACAATTACACAGCCTCGCGCGCGCAAATATTTGCTGAGAAAACACAGAGGCACGGGGGTGCGCGCGCGCTCCGCACTGCCGGTGGGTATAAAATGCTCGCGCAGATAGCCGTGTACAACAACGAGACCGACGAGCGCGCGGACCTGCACCGGTGCACGGTAAGAAAACATATCAACAACAACAATAACAACAACAACAACAAACCTCGCCTCATGCACTGAGAACCGAATATATAAACACGGAACCTCTCAGAACTAAAGGTACCAAAGTGTACTTGTCCTTGACGCTGCAGTGGGCACGAGGCTACCTTCAAAACCTTTAAACATGATTTAACACACCTTAAAGATCATTCATCTCAAATCTGATTATAACTACACGGAAAATAACCAGTACCTTTCCTTGTCTTTGAGTTTAGTACCTTTAGTACCTTTAGTGCGTTTCTTTTACATGGAAAGCTTTATAGTCTAGTTCAGTATCTCACTTTCTTTTCTTTTAGCAACATTTCCATATTAAAGGTACAGAATATAAGGGTACCACCACAAGGAGGAGGAACGGTACTTTTAGTACCCATTTTTCTGGGAGAGTTCTCCACATAGAATGGCAGCGAGTGTAATCAGAACCCTGAGTGGTTTCGGAGCGAGCCGTCCAGCTCAGACCTGCTTCATTCCTGCTGATGAAGATGAGCTTGAAGATGAATATGAAGAGGAGCTGAGGGACGAGGTGGAGGACAGCTTTGAGGAGGAGGAGGAGGAGGAGTTTTCCACAGGTGTCGAGTCTCAGGTCACAGATGCGTTAGCTTCTGATCTGTACACTGAGATGACGGATCGCTTGCTGCGATTCGCAGAGCTCATCAGCAGCGACGTGCAGCGTTATTTCGGACGGAACCAAGACTCAGACACGTGCGACGTCTACGCAGGAAGGTCGCGCGGCGAGGGGGGGGGGGGGGGGGGGGGGGGGGGGGGGGGGGGGGGGGGGGGGGGGGGGGGGGGGGGGGGAGGGAGGGGCGACGGGGGGCGGCCGGGGGCCGCCCGAGGGCGGGGGGGGGGGGGGGGGGAGGGGCGTCTCCCCAGCAGCTTCTGGACCGAGCCTCATCCTGAACACCTCTGTGGCGTTGCTGATATCCAGGACATGGGGACTTGCTCCACAGAAACCATGAGCAGTAACACCAACATTCCGGTTATCAGCCTGAGCAGCTCCAGTACTCCGGACTTCAGCGACTTACTCGCGCACTGGGCTTCAGATAGAGACAGCGCCGGCGAGTTCGGCTGTGAATACCAGCTTCCTTAGGAGCAGAAATAAACACGAGGACGCATGAGCACACACACACACACAAATACACACACACACACACACACACACACACACACACACACACACACACACACACACACACACACACACACACACACACACAAATACACATAATACACTAATACAAACAACAAACAGATACACACACACACACACACATACAAATACAGAAATACAAACAATGCACACACAAACACAAACAATACACAAATACACACAATACACAGTGATGTTCATCAAATAAAAATATGTAAATTTGTCATTCAAATATCTTACTGTAATAAATGAGACAGTGTGAGATAGTGTGAGATAATGTGAGATAATGCGAGACAGTGTGAGACAGTGTGGGATAGTGTTAGGTAGTATGAGATAGTGTTAGATAGTGTGAGATAAAGACAGTGTGAGACAATGTGAGACAGTGTGAGATAGTGTTAGATAGTGTGAGACAGTATGA
>CM022772.1:139881-214881 GCA_012411365.1 Ameiurus melas | reverse complement strand
AGATCAGACATGTTCTCCTCCTCTCACTGACTGTAAGTGTGTTAAATCAGACATGTTTTCCTCCTCTCACTGACTGTAGTGTGTTAAATCAGACATGTTCTCCTCCTCTCACTGACTGTAGTGTGTTAGATCAGACATGTTCTCCTCTTCTCACTGACTGTAGTGTGTTAGATCAGACATGTTTCTCCTCTTCTCACTGACTGTAGTGTGTTAGATCAGACATGTTCTCCTCTTCTCACTGACTGTAGTGTGTTAGATCGGACATGTTCTACTCTTCTCACTGTAGTGTGTTAGATCAGACATGTTCTCCTCTTCTCACTGACTGTAGTGTGTTAGATCAGACATGTTCTACTCCTCTCATTGTAGTGTGTTAGATCAGACATGCTCTCCTCTTCTCACTGACTGTAGTGTGTTAGATCGGACATGTTCTACTCCTCTCATTGTAGTGTGTTAGATCAGACATATTCTACTCTTCTCACTGTAGTGTGTTAGATCGGACATGTTCTACTCTTCTCACTGACTGTAGTGTGTTAGATCGGACATGTTCTCCTCCTCTCCCTGACTGTAGCATGTTAGATCGGACATGTTCTCCTCTCAGTGAGTGCAGAGTTGTACAGAAGGCCAGTAGATTTGCTCCACGCACTCTCCTGTGTGTGACTCGTCACTGTTCACATGTGTTTATCAGCGGTGTGAGGACGGAGTGTGAGGACAAAAGTGTGAGTCATGAAGCCTTCACGCGCTCTGATCTTCGCTCTTCTCCTGCTGTGCACGCGGGCCGAGCCCGAGGTGGCTGAGGAGAATCCCAGCACAGAGGACAAAACCCAGAGCGAGACTGAGACTGAGAAAAAGGAAAAGACAGATGAAATTACTGAGGAAAAGAATGTCCTGGTGCTGCATGAGGAGAACTTCGCGAGGGCGCTGAGTGAGAACACGTACCTGCTTGTGGAATTCTGTAAGTGTAGTCACCTGCTTAACCCCTGGACAATAACACCATACACTGAATTATTATTTAAACACGAATATACGTCATACATGCTGACTACACCGGACAGATGTTATTTCCTCCTGGGGATTCTGTGCTCCTCTAAAAACCTCTTCTCAAATGTTTCATATTTCTATTTATTTTCACAGATATTAAGAAAATTGTTACTATTACTGCTGCTATTGCATCTAAAACTAATACTACTACCACTTTATTTTTATACTACTGCTACTATTAACCCTATTATATTATTATTATTATTATTATTATTATTATTATTATTATTATTATTATTATTATGTTTTATGCTGCAGATAGATACTTTGCTACACTTTTCTGCGCTCAGACTATAGAAATGTCTCAGCCTCCATTTCTTCTTTCTCCTGAACAGCTGGTCTAGCACACGGCGAGAAAACGTCCAGGGTTTAGATCTTATCTACTGCAGGTCCACCAGCACAGATGTACATTCTCCCATGGTGTGAGGTTAGACATGACCGAGATTAGGAAGGACACGTGTCGCTCTCAGTTGTTCATTTACCCGTGGCTTCAAACACTGCTCCTTAAACCACTTTAAACAATGCAGATTAAAAATGCAGAGAAATGCACGTTGGATCTTGGTTATAATCAACATTATCGATGAAGACGGAATATATTTCTATATAAATGTATGGACAGTGTGTTACGGCGTTATTTATCGCTGTGTGAACGTGACGGTGCCTCCATCGTCCCGCAGTAAGAGATCCTGCAGACCCATGCCTGGTGTTCACTCTTCCTCTCTCATATGCAGACGCTCCGTGGTGTCGCCACTGTCAGGCCCTTGAGCCGGTTTACGCCGAAGCCGCAGCGCAGCTGAAGAACCAGTCCTCTCCTGTACGACTGGCCAAGGTCGACGCGACGGAGGAGAAGGAACTCGCTAACGAGTTTGAGGTCACCAGCTTTCCGACACTGAAATTGTTCACAGAAGGCCGCAGACAGAATGCCACAGAATTTACAGGTACGTGAAGTCGGTGAAGCTGGAATGTGCCTAGATTAGCATTTTTCTTAAGAGAATTACTTGAGGAATGAATGGATTTAGAACGGATGTAGTGAATGTTAATACGACGGACGTATCTGGAAGTACTCACGCGCGTGTTTCATGCGTTAAAGGAAAGCGCGACGTTAAGGGGATTATCCAGTGGCTGCAGCGGCGCATGGGACCGAGCGCTGCAGTTCTGAAGGATTACGCAGCCGCTCAGGAGCTGCTCGATGCACACAATGTGGTTGTGGTCGGATTCTTTAAGGTAAAATTTCCGTCATTTTAGTGAGCAGGAAACGCATTTTGATTCAATTTATCGAGTAATATCCGGTTTACTGTATTTTAAACCTTCTAAAGAGTCTCAGTTCTTTCAGCAGGTTGATCGCGAGGCATTTCACAATCCTGGTTAACTCAAGCCCACTTTAACGTCTATTATTCTTTATATTACTTGGTGTAGCTTCTCAGGACTATTTTCTATTTATTTGTTTTTTATTCTTCCATCATGGGGCGTGTTTTTCACTGATATTGTCTCTCTTTCTCTCTCTCTCTCCTTCTCTTTCAGGATTTGGAAGGAGAGAAATCCAAAATGTTTAATGAAATTTCGCTGGACATCGTCGACGTTAACTTCGGCGTCACAAGCAGTCCTGAGCTCTTCGAGAAGTACAAAGTAGAAAAGGAATCCGTCGTGCTTTTCAAAAAGGTGACGTGATCGATCGATTTTTATTAACTGAAACTGAGAGTTTAAAGAGAATCGACACAACGGTCATGTATTTTTTTTTTTTTTTTGGTGTGTTGCAGTTCGATGACAAGCGAGCAGACATGCCTCTGTCTGAGGAGGACAAGCTGGACAAGGATGAGCTCGTCTCGTTCATCAAGACCAACAGCCTTGAGCTCGTTATTGAGTTTAATGAAGAGGTCATTAATTAAACCAGTTAAAGCACAGTAAATAATTGCTGCAATGTGATCACATAACATTTCTTTTCTGTTCCGTCTCTACAGAATGGAGACAAGATCTTTTCTAATAAAGTCCACAACCACCTTCTTCTCTTCATCAACACCAGCACTGAGTCCCACAACACTCTGCTGGAGGACTACAGAGCCGTAGCCAGAGACTTTAAAGAGAAAGTACGTTTCCCACAAGCAGCCATGTTGGCCTTCCATCATTATTACGCTTTACAGTAATGTGTGTCTGTGTGATTATAGATCCTGTTCGTCAAGATAGACATCACCAGAGATGTTTCCCATGTGCTAAACTATTTTGGTCTGTCTTCGAGTGAAGCCCCGGTTCTCCGTTTGATCAACACCGACACACTGAAGAAGTTCGCCATGGCAGAAACCGCCATCAACAAGGACACGCTGAAAACCTTCTGTCAGGACGTACTGGATGGAAAAATCAAGGTTAGACATTTCAGCGCTCTTTTGAAAAAATTATTAATATAAATCTCGGACGCGACCTAGAAGATGGCAGGCTTGGACCCTTGGTAGTTCACGCAGAAAGCCAGCTCAGTGTCCTACTCAGCCCCATTTCTTGGCTGCCCTTAAACGTGACAAGGCTGAAAAGGGGTAGCTAGTGTAATTTAATAATGGGTCTAATGCTGGCGCATTAACACAGACTAACAGTAATGAAGGAGTGTGTGATCGTTCTCTTCTATCAAAGAGATGAGAAATAGTCAGCATTCTGAAATTATGAATGAAAACTACAAACCCTAGACGCAACATTTGTTTGTCCCAGTCTATTCATTTGCTTCGCTGTATGTACATGGTACACAATCCATGGTACACAAAATGCTCTCGGACAAGGTGTACGGATCCATACGTAAAGGTGTATTGAGACAAGACACAAGGTCTGAAGCATCCCAGGTCCAACCCCAAATGCTCAGAGACATCGAAAATCATGGTGAGAAAAACAGGGATGGGCAAAAACCCAGAAACCAGAGGGGCAGACAGGGGCAAAAACCCCAGCCAAGACAGGGCAAAGGCCATACACAGGTCACCTATCCACAAAACCACGGCTCTGTGTGACCTTTACACACAACAAACAGGAAATTATTATAACAACCAAAGATGTTTAAAATACAGTGGAGGGCGCCCTCTGGTGGTTCAGAATGGACATGTCTGTGCTGTATGTAAAATCAAATCATTAATATAACACTTTTCCTACATTCTAATACTAAGACTGTCTGCAATACATGATCACAACTTAAAGGATTTCTTGTGCATGATTTCTATCATAAAGGCTTGTGCTTTAAAATTAAATCACATTTCCTGTGTTTAAAAAGAGTTAAGAAAGTGTTTAACATTGATGTATAAACTCTAAGATCATACATGTCTTGCTTAGTTTCCAAATGATCTCTATTATTACTCTTTTCATGTTTTTTTATTTATTATTATAATGCAGCCTCATTTGAAGAGTGAAGACATTCCCGAGGACTGGGATAAGAATCCTGTCAAAGTCCTTGTGGGAAAAAACTTTGAACAAGTCGTCTTTGATGAAACCCGGAACGTCTTTGTGGAATTCTGTAAGCTGGAATCGTCATTCTGGAATTTTTCCTAAAGTCAACTTCATGTGTATGTGTACACGGTCAAGTGTTTGAACAGTGTGTGTGTGTGTGTGTGTGTGTGTGTGTGTGTGTGTGTGTGTGATATTACACCATTCTCTCAGATGCCCCTTGGTGTGGCCACTGTAAGGAACTTGCCCCTGAATGGGAAAAGCTTGGGGAAAAGTACAAGGACCATGAAAACATCATCATAGCCAAGATGGATGCCACGGCCAATGATGTAGAGGACGTGACGGTGCAGGGTTATCCCAGCCTGAAATATTTTCCAGCAGGGACCGAGAGGAAGGTCAGCAACCAACTGCACCAACACTGAACTCTTCTCACCGCATTAGCACCATGCTCATCACAGCATGATTAAACATCCTGTTTACATACAGTTTTGAGTTAATATTGATAATAATATATAGCTTTAATGCTGCTTGGAGAGTTTAACCAAAATAATGAAATTAAAGGTCAGAATTGTGAGAGGCTCTTAAGAGGTATTTTAGGGCCAGATTACATAAATAACACCTTCTGAGAAGCCAATGATGTTTGATCAAGTCTATTTTATATTATCTTTATGGTAATAAGTGCAAATAATCATGAAACCACCTACACAGAACTGTGTGTATATATATATATATATATATATATATATATATATATATATATATATATTATTATTACCAGCAGTATGAGTGTAAAATAACACACAAGTCATTAACATATTCAAATAGCAGCGAGCTTTCACATGTACATTTACATATTAGACCACATCTACAAACTAAAGTCAATTCTTCAATCCTAGAACTTAACTGATGATATAAAGCACGTCAGCTGTTAATTACTGCATAGTGCTGATGCTAGAACTTCCTGTGTGTGTGTGTGTGTGTGTGTGTGTGTGTGTGTTAACATTGTGGATGTGTGATATATAAAATATTTCTTTCTGAGTAAAAGGATCATGTCCTGTTTTAAACCCTGTGACATCAGGTGGTTGATTATAACGGAGACAGGGATTTGGAGACGTTTGTTAAATTCCTGGATAATGGTGGAGTATTGCCAGAGGAAGAAGATGACGAGGATGAAGATGAGGACCAGGAAACCAAAGATGAGGTTAGTTATGTCTTATATAGCCACCCAGTATCTTGGGTAAATTCGATTAATGAATAAAGTGTAAATACAGTATACATTTTCCTCTTTAATTTCGAGGAATGTCTGTAATATAGCTTGGTCTCTGAGGTGTAATAGTGCCCTTATTACAAAAACGATCCTCTATGCCCGAGAGGATCTCTGGGTTTACCTGGAAGGTGCCTTTTTATAATGTTTGAACTGGTTTTCTGTTCAGGTCTCAAGTGAATCCACAGAAGAGTCCGAAAAAGCGTCAAACAGATCCAGCAGCAAAGATGAGCTCTGAAAACATCTCCCACATGAACTGACGCTGATTCAGATCTGTGGGAAACTACTGAAACTGAATGTACTCAGTATGATCTGTTCATGGATAAGAATAAATGAAATTCTTCATCATCATTCCGTACATTCCATTCAATGTCGGTCATCTGACTTGGAAAAGCATCAATCATGTACAACGTATTGTTTGATATAAAATGAATAAAAAACTCCCACTGGTTGCTGTCTAAAGGCTTTGTGTTCAATCATTTAAACAGTTTGATCTGAGACATCTTTAAAAATCCTGTTGAAAATGGAATTAAAAAAAAAAAAAACATTTATTGACGTTGCATCATTCTACGCAATCTTGGCTGGCTTGGACAAACTGGAACTGGAGACTCCTCACGTCAACATCAGCGCCTGACCTCAACCTCACTAACGCTCTTATAGCTGAATGAACACAAATCCCCACGGCCACGCCCCCAAAATCTAGTGGAAATCCTTCCCAGAAGAGAGGAGTGTGGAGAATGAGACGTTCAACAAGGACACGTGGGTGTGATAAGCAGGGTGCACATACTTTTGAGCGTATAGCATATATAATATTTTTATTTTGCTAGATAACTTTTCGGACTGACACCCTGTCCAGGGTGTACCCCGCCTTGTGCCCGATGTTTCCTGGGATAGGCTCCAGGTTCCCCGTGACCCTGAAGAAGGAGTAAGTGGTTGAAGATGGATGGATGGATAACTTTTCTTTCATTTGAAAACTTTTAGGCTACAGTTTTGTTTTTGTTTTTTTGTTTTGTAAAAGGAGCTTTATATAATATATGATCATTGCTCTGGACAGCCGTGAGGGCAGGTGTAAAACTGTGAGCCATTACAGGAAGCAATGCTGGAGTGGGTTAGAGAAGCTTCAGGAGATTACTAAAATATAACTGCATGTTTTCATCAAAATGTTTGTCACACACACACACACACACACACACACGCACACACACACACACACACACACACACACACACACACACACACAACACACACACACACACACACACACACACACACACACACACACACACACACACACACACACACACATACCACACACACACACACACACACACACACACACCCACACACACACACACACACACACACACACACACACACACACACACACACACACACACACAGACCCATGGCAGTTCATAGCAATGGAATGCAAAATCAGATAGGTGAACTGGTTTGGTCAGTATGTTGTATGCTAATGATCGTAAATACAAAGGGAGTACATTTGACACGGACGGTTCGAAGATAAACACAGCAGTGAGAGGATCAACATGAGAGCAAGAGATAAATATAAATCACCAAGGAAGAATGACACGCTGGAGGAGTAGAAAAAAGAAGAGAAGACAAAAGAAAAGTGTGGTAAGTTGTGTAGGTCAAATTTTTGCCTACTTTCTTATTACCAATATAACAATTTAGAAAATATTGAATGTTCTTACACTAGCTTTCATCAGCTGAGATACTCAAAGTCTAAATCACTACACGGAACCAGTGAGTGAGAAAAGGTGAAGATCCAATTTATTTAATTCGCTACATGAGATCCAAACAGTTTGGGACGTCTCAAAAAGTGATCTCCCCGTCCCCTGAAATGGGGCTCCCCTTTTATAGAGTTGACTCACCCCTGGTTTGCCCAAAATACCATTACATGTGATGTCTGGGTGATGTCTGGGTGATGTCTGGGTGATCTAATGCATTTTTATGGTCTTTCCAATCCTCTTATTTCTGCCTCAGACTTCTTGAAACCTGTTGAGTTTGCACTTACTCTATCAGTTCTCCTTTTGGTTGTTGCTTTCTATGGCATTTCTGAGCTGACTTTGAGTGAGGTCATTTATCACCTGTGTGCTTTTTCCTCCTTTATCATGGTACCTATATGCTTTTTTGGCTTTTTACATTGTTATATTAATATGTACTGATATCTGATTTAGTCAAAATTATATTAACCACTACTTCTGTGTGTGAATTGAGTTCATGTTCTTGTGTGCTGTGTGTGTTGCACTTCCTCTTTTTGGTCAGGCCCTAGGCCTTGCTATAATTAACTTTTTTAGGAGACATTGTCTGTAAGGAAGAGAGCATGACTCTGTTCTTTCCTATATTCTCACTAAATCTTCATTCTCCATATTTTATTACCCTTGTGTTTTTCTTCTATCAGAAATCTTATCTAACAGTTGCTCAGTAATAAATTCAGCAGATTTGCAGAGAAGCTGCAGAATAATCCGATGAGATATTTAGGGAGCTAACGGAGATCTGTAGCTGAATTAGAACAAACCAAACAAACCAAGACTTAAGAGGTTATTCTCTCTGTAGAGAGCTGCGAAAAAACGGCAATAGATTTATGATCCTGGGATTTCTTGCCTTAAAGTTTCCTCTGCATTCTCTGCTTTCCTCCCACGTCCCATATAAGAACATGCTGGTTGCTGGATTTGGACTCGGAGTGCACGTACAGACTTTTTTTGGTGAATTTTTAGTTCAGTTTTGCGAGAAGACAATTTATACGCAACTTTACTAAATAATTCAGAACTGTACATTATGTCCCATTACAGCTGTTTTTCACGATAATCGTATTCCTTGGGTGCTTGTTGTAGCAGCTACAGGATACAGTATGTATTGTTTAGCCATTATGTACTGTACATATAGTATTTTCTTTTCTTTTTTATAATGTATTTGATCTATTTGATCGAGATGCTTCGGTTTATTAAGAGTGATGGACTGACAGTGAAATAACAGCTGGCGTATCAACCTGGCTGAATGAATGAATGTCTTTTTCTTCCTTTCAAGGCGTAAATGGAGTTTCCTGAAACCACTGTTTCTGCAGTCGCTTTCACGCCTCCACCGCCCTCATATACTGAAGCAATTCAGAGTCCACAACCTTTAACACCACCTCCTACTTATGGGGAAGCAGGTGAGTCTGAGGCGTCATGCAGCTCAGTGAGATCTCTGCTCTCAGTAATGAACATCTTATCCTTTTACTCGAGGTGTAATGTAATTACTGTGATCAGCATGAATCAGCATGGGGCGTGAATTCTGTCTCTGACTGTTCCTCAAACTCAACTACAGTGAGGGGAAAAAGTATTTGATCCCCTGCTGATTTTGTACGTTTGCCCACTGATAAAGAAATGATCAGTCTATAATTTTAATGGTAGATTTATTTGAACAGTGAGAGACAGAATAACAAAACAAAAAATCCAGAAAAATGCATGTCAAAAATGTTATAAATTGATTTGCATTTTAATGAGGGAAATAAGTATTTAACCCCTCTGCAAAACATGACTTAGTACTTGGTGGCAAAACCCTTGTTGGCGATCACAGAGGTCAGACGTTTCTTGTAGTTGGTCACCAGGTTTGCACACATCTCGGGAGGGAATACTGGAATACTCATCCACAACCCATTTTCAATGCCCTGGCTGAGGGAAGGAGGTTCTCACCCAAGATTTGACGGTACATGGCCCCATCCTTCGTCCCTTTGATGCAGTGAAGTTGTCCTGTCCCTTTAGCAGAAAAACACCCCCAAAGCATAATGTTTCCACCTCCATGTTTGACGGTGGATTTCAGTCCTTCACGGCGTAGTGTGTTACCAATTGTTTTCTTGGTGACGATGGTCCCAGCTGCCTTGAGATGATTGACAAGATCCTCCCGTGTAGTTCTGGGCTGATTCCTCACTGTTCTCAGATCATTGAAACTCCACGAGGTGAGATCTTGCATGGAGCCCCAGGCCGAGGGAGATTGACAGTTCTTTTGTTTCTTCCATTTGTGAATAATCGCACCAACTGTTGTCACCTTCTCACCAAGCTGCTTGGCGATGGTCTTGTAGAACATTCCAGACTTGTGTAGGTCTACAATCTTGTCCTTGACATCCTTGGAGAGCTCTTTGGTCTTGGCCATGGTGGAGAGTTTGAAATCTGATTGATTAATTGCTTCTGTGGACAGGTGTCTTTTATACAGGTAACAAGCTGAGATTAGGAGTTGTCCCTTTAAGAGCGTGTCCTAATCTCAGCTCGTTACCTGTATAAAAGACACCTGGGAGCCAGAAATCTTTCTGATTGAAAGGGGGTCAAATACTTATTTCCATCATTAAAATGCAAATCAATTTATAACATTTGTGACATGCGTTTTTCTGGATTTTTTTGTTGTTATTCTGTCTCTCACTGTTCAAATAAACCTACCATTAAAATTATAGACTGATCATTTCTTTATCTGTGGGCAAACGTACAAAATCAGCAGGGGGTCAAATACTTTTTTTCCCTCACTGTACATCACTCCAGCTCAATTGCTCTCAACCAATAATGGACTGGGTTTTTGTGTGTATCTACCTGTCATATTTTCTAACAAACTTAAGAGGTTCTATTTCCCAAATTTAAACAAACTTCAAATAAATTCAGACTTAAAATAGAACTCTTGGGTAATAATTCAGCTCATCATGTTTGGAGAAAGAAGGATAGGGTTAGGGTTCGGGTTAGGGTCACCTACTGACCCAATCACAATCCAGTAGTAAGTAAGTAATCCATTTGATTTTTATTTGTAGTGGGTGTCCCGCCTCTGCAGTTGAACAACATCACATCTCCTTATCCTCTCCTCAGCATCTCCACAGAGGTCACGCCTGTACATCAAACACAGCAAGGTCAGTGACTCGGTTTTTACCTGGGAAATGATTGATACTGCCATTATGAAGCTATATTTACTGTTATTCTGTATCATTTAGCTTTATTCAGAATATCTTTACTATGAAATATCTACATGAAGATACAACTGAGACATCCAGCCCATTCAATTCCCCTACACAGCACCAGAGGGCACCCTCACCCCAGTTTTAAACCACTTCCTAGTTTATTCCCATCATTTCCTGTTATACACTGTGAAAAGCACATGGACATGAAGTCTGTTAGTTTATTATGCTGCCTCTGATTCCTGCTTTCGTGATGATTTGGATAACGGACCCTCACTCAGCCTTAATCAGCTCTCTGTTACAACAGCGTTGCCAGAACATGTCGATTATTCGGTCATGCGTTTGTCCATTAATGAATGAAGTGCAGTGTGTCTATTTGAATGTTTTTTTTTTATCATTAATGTAAGTAAACAAATAAAGGAATATACACACACCATGGCATTTTATTTTCTTTTGTATCTGCCAGACAACAGCGTTATTTCAGTCGTGTCTGTTCATACACAGGGTTGCCAGGTGTCAGCAAAATATCCAGCCCAAATGCATCTCAAAACCTGAGCAAAAAGATCTGAAAACAGCCCAACAATCCCGGCAGTGTATGAGTAGTACAATCATTCATTCATCTGCCCCCCCCAAAAAAAACAAACAAACTTAATAATCTTTAATTTTCTTCATCTCTCAATAAACATTCTTTATTCGGAATAAAAGACATGTGATTAAACTAAGTACAGTCGTTGGTTCTCCTTTCAGACTACAGAGCTAGTGCTGGTGCTTTCCTCCTTTTTATTGAGGAAATTCCCCAGATATCAATGATTTTCATTCTGTTCTTAAATCTAGGTCTTAGCAACCGTGGAATATTTTTAAACTAGTCCAAAACACCGAACCCTTATACCACATCTAGCCCAATTTGGTACAAAAAAAATCTGTGACCGTGACATCCCGCTTGAGGTTCTGTGTTATAAATGATTTCTTCTGCACCCTGACTGTATGTGTGTCGTATTGTGTCCCTCAGTGTTTGTTCAGCCTTCACCCCATCAGGTATATCCACCGCAGCTGTTGGGATGGAGACTGGGTGATGCTCCCACTGTGATTAACTGCCCGCACTGCCATCACCAAATTACCACCAGTGTGCTTTATAAACCCGGAAGTGCAGCGTGGGGCATGTGCTGTCTGCTTACACTTCTGGGGTGAGACACAACATCAAATTAACTGCTGAAATAATTCAGTCAGTCATGTGATTAAGTCCTGGCAGCAGAGAGGAGTTAGTGTGGAGGTGAGACTGTGATGATTTCATGTGGAAAAGCACTGATAGACGTCTACTGTGTGTTTCAGGATCATCTGTGGATGCTGCTTGATTCCCTGCTGCATTCAAGCATTCCAGGATGCTCATCATTCATGTCCTGACTGTAAAAGATTCTTAGGGACATATTTTCGCTAACACACACACACACACACACACACACACGACTCGAATATAAATCTTTTGGAAAAGATTATGAAATATGATCTTTTTTTTTACACCGATATACATCGATATAGCTTTCAAACAGGAACGGGGGAAGTGCATGATTCATGATTTTGGGCTGATTAAATATGGAGGAATCATAATGGTGTCCCTTTTATATGTTTATCTGCTCTGCTGCATTATGAGACATGTACAATATATAATCAGCTGTACTGTGTGTGTGTGTGTGTTACATTCCCCGTCCATAAATAAACCAACACTGGAAATTGTGATATTTCAGCGGGCTTCAGACTCAAAATGGTCGCAGCTTGAGGGTGCAAATATATAATCAACGCCTTCTGGTACAGCCACGGAAGGTTATTTTATCCAGATTCCTGAAAGTTCATGAAAACATTGAAGTAAAAATGAAACATCAGTAATTTCACTGGAGCAAAATGATGATAAAAAATGGTATCTGTTTTCTTACAGGAAATCACCCCCCATTCTCCCCATGATTCTCCCACCCCCCTATTCTCCCCACCCCCCATTCTCCCCATGAATCTCCCCACCCCCTATTCCCCCACCCCCCATTCTCCCCATGATTCTCCCCATGATCAAAGTTACTACATTCATTACTAAGTTCTAACATTATTAACCTGTACGAGTTTCATCCAAATCCTCATTAACTTTAAAAAGTCAGCTATAAATAACTAAAATGAATCAATACCCAGAATATGAATAGTTGTATATTATTAAATAATGAGCCTTGGTTGGATTTGGGTATTTACAGAGTGATGGACGGATGTGAATTTACTGTATTAATAACACACTTCTCACACTGCATTGTGACTTCTGTCTGAAACATCTGCTGTATAAAGCTCACTGGTTTTACTCCAGCCTGTACATTTCATTACTGTAGAGGTCACTTCCTGTATAGATTTCATTGTGTTTCTGCAGTAAATGGAGTTTTGTGTATATGAAACATGTGGATGTGTGCAGTTTTTATTGTACAGTGTCTAGGCTGTAATGGCTCAAGTCTTGATTACTCACTAACGTTCTGCTTCTACACTACATACCCTGAAAATGACCCAAATAAATTTACAGCATGAGTACAAGAAAATGTGCTTTTAATAACCCATCTCAAGCAACAATACATTGCTGCACTTTGTTCTTAAATGAGCGACGGAGTTACACAAAATTTGGTTATCTTTGGTTATCATGCTAATTATATGACAACATTAGGTTCTTTTGAATGATTTACTTACTATTATATGTTTAAAGTAATAAATTGCTTTTGATCTATAATTTCTATAACAGAGTGGCACCTTTTTAACGTGACCTCAACATGCAATATCCCTGAAAATAAAGAAAGAATTTCATTAGGAAACTAATTAGTACTTTTCCTCTTCCATGGATCTTCAGGAAATTCAGATAATGCAACTTCCAGATGTTACTTGATGTAACTTGGGGAATATTCTGAATGTTACATAAGGGTGAATATGTTCCGGTAACAGGGTTGAGTATGTTTTGCATCACCTGCTAAGGATTTTAGCATCGGAAAAAATGTAATTTTTAAAAAGGTATTGTAATGATTATATGTTTCATTTAAACAACAACAACAACAACAACAACAACAACAACAACAGCCTTGCTGCACATGTAAACAGCTCTCGGTGAGTTTTCCTTGACTGCAGTACACTCTATCCACCAGCAGATGTCACTCACGAGTGTTTCCAGAAGAACGGTCCAAATCAACGGTCCAAAAATGTTCAAAGCAGAGACACTACATGTATATAACCATTAATACACAAATATCATCTAAGAGTATATATTTTTGATTATCATGACTCACTCTCTCCCATTATTATTATTCCAATCCCAATGAAGAAAAATCACACTTAAAGTAATCTTATATAAACCAATAATACAAGTGGTAAAGAGAATAACTAAAATAGATGAGGAGTGGGGCCATTTCCCAATGTATTTAATCTCGTACACTAAATATACTCTAAGACAGTTTAATCATTACGTGTAATAAACTGAAAAGATTAAGCATGTTTTAATCATTTCTAAGCACATCTCTGTTCATTTGTGAATTTCTAAAACTAGCCAGTTCCATGTTACTTCACTGCTGGAGACTGAACAAGACACGTGGGGGAACTTATTCATTGTTAAATTAGTTATCATCACACTCATTAGCATTGTAAACCTGGTCTTCAACATAATCCCTGGCGAATCTAATGATATCAGACATTGCCATGAGAATCAGAATATCCATGTGCAAGTCGTTGGTAACCTGCTCGTGGTAGTTCTGCACAGGGAAAATGCAGTTCATCGGGACTCCCAGTCTATCACTGCACTCTTTCATCTAAGATAAACAGATACAACATGACTTACACAGTATCCATACCTGTTAAAATGTTCTATGCTTTATCATAGAGTAGACTGGAGACCCACAGGCAGTAAATACATGGAGGAAGGAATACATGGAGGAAGAGATGGCTGCTGCTGCTGTTCTCACCTTCTCTTTGATTTTTTTGCTGGTGTAGATCTTACTCAGGTCCTCCTGAACTAAAGGACACGCTTTGTCAACCATCGACATGATGACGACTTGAGGAATCTCTGATGAATCAACAGAAACACAACTTGTTTAATCTTATACATAATCTGGTGTTCAGGCTTAAGATGAAATTATAATCATGTGAAAACTTACCCAAGTTACGAGCTTTTTCCCGAACATCTTTCATTTTATTGATAACTGCATCAGTGATGAGGGAGAATCTGTCAGCTGGTAGAACACTCACCAGACAGTGCACTTTGTCTTTCAGGTCAGGGTTACTGATGTAGTTCTGGTCGTCTTTATCGATTGCTTTTAAAGGATTGAACTGAAAGAGCAAACATACTCATGCTAAATACTCAAATACTCAAAATACTTAATATTTAGGGGTGAGGAAGACCACCTCAAATGTTCTTATAAGCGAATATTCAGTTTAACTACAGTGAAAACTGGTATTTTAAAATTGCTGTTTAGTTTAGGTGTATATTTATGAGAATAATGGTTGTTGGTATACTTTAATTTAAAAAGAAAAATGCCATTATTGCTGAATTCAACAGATAAAAACATGAAACGTTGATTATTTAAGCAACTATGGTTGAATGGATAAGTCGGGGTCTGGAAAGGCATTTTCCTTCCATAGCAAGTGATGTTTTAGTGAGTATGTGTTGCCTGGCCGAGTGATAATACTAAGTCGTATTAACACTTCCTGCTGTATTTTTTTGGACAGTATTTATATGAAATGCTTTAATTTTGACATTTTTTCCATGCTTAAAGCATCCATATTGCTTCTTCTTGAGGATGATAGATACTTAAGTATGATTCTAATCTTTATTGAGGATGAGATCGACTCACACACTGTTACTGGTCTTATTCTGGAACAAGAATCACCTGAGTGCTGATACTGCTCTCTTCTGATGAGAATCACGATCACCGTTAATACTTTTAATTCTGTACACTATGGAGCATGAGAATAATTCAAGGTATGTTTCTGCCTTCTGTTGAAGATGAGAATCAGACACACACACATCATTATCAAAGGTTGTTATGCCTATAAGCCATCTTACTTTTGCTTATAAAACTTCGTCCACATAGCCCCTCCCCGACTTTTATTACTGCTTCCTTTTTCACAGAGAGAACACCTAAGGGCCTTCCATAAACAAGATGTGCACTGGACTAACATCTAAGGATGCTCTCACATGCTTCTGCCTTCATAATCAAGGCTGCCCTACCTTGCATTTCATGCAGTACTTCACAAGTTTTGGAAGGTAATCAGCCAGGAGATCGTAAGGAAATAAAACTTTTGTTTTCAGGTCCTGTATCACATCCAGTCAAGACACTAAAATTCTTAAATACTCTTAATTTATCTCATGTTGTCATTGCCAGAACCAAACCTATTCAGTAAAATACAGAATGTTCCTAATAATTCATAAACTTACAGTATAGCTCATCTTCACATGACCCTTTAATACATTGGTAATGTCTTTAGATTTCACTCCTTTTGACTCGTCTTCTTCCAGACCCATGATGTCAGTAAAGACAAATGGGTAGAACGTTCCAGTCTTATCTTTCTTCAACCTGTGGGTTTTTAACTGGGCACAAAATACATCAGTTGAATTTTATTTAAACATTCTGTTAAAATTTTTCTAAACTCATAGTTCATTCATGGATCATAAATATAGCTAGCTTAAAGCTAATTGTACATTAGATATAACAGTATATTAAATTAGAACAAAAAAGATCAAACATTCACAGAAGGGAAAGGATCTAGTCATGAAACCATTACAGTAAATATTGTATTGTTTAGTTATTACCTTTAAAGTGAAGCTGGTCCCATCTGCTGACGCTGCCAGTGCACCGGTGGTGTTGTATCCTTGGAGGACGGTGTTGACGGAGTTGATAAAACTCGACTTTCCTGCTCCGACTGGGCCGTGAAGCAGAATCTTCAGCTCACGGACTTGTGTAGTACCTGGCTGGAAATCCTTCAGTTTTCTCATCATCTGACTCTTTCCTTCCCCACTTAAAAATGAGAATAACCAGGAGATCTTTGTACAGTGAACAACGTCTTGTGATCTAGTAATGTTGGCTTCAACACACAATGATAGCGTCTATTTAAAGTCATTGTTCTTACCTCCATGTCACTTCCCGCCATGGTTTATCCAATTCTGTGAAGAAAGTTCAAAATATTAAATGCCAATCAAAGAAAATGTGTCATAGTAGCTCCAATATAGCAGAGGACTACAGCAACAGCAGCCGCTGCACCTCGCATGTTTACTGCACGCACCACAGCACACACCCACCAGCACCTACACCTCATTTGTTGTCTGGGATTTAAGCCACGTATTGTATTGCACTCCTGGTCAGTCTTTAGTCATTGTTACCTTAATGCGTATCATGTTCCTGTTGTTGTTAAACATTTTTCTGCCCTTGCATCCGCCTCAACTATCAACTCCTGACCCACTAATATGAAAAAATGCTGACTTTACTTTAAAGACATCTTAACATCTTAGTTTTATTTATAAGAATACACCCACTTGCTTCGGGAAAATATATCAAGCATACAGTAACTACAGAACTGAGCTGGTTACGTCTATAAATTATATGGCCAAAAGTATAATAATAATAATAATAATAATAATAATAATAATAATAAAATTTAGATAATGAATTCTCAGTAAACCAGTGCAACACGTCAGATTTAAAGTTGTTATTAGTTGTAAAGAAGAATGGCCTTTTTTTAACATCAGATTTCTGAAATAACTTACCAGGATTTGGACCTGGGGCAGAACTCCAAAATAGTTTCAATAACTGAACAAGATGGAAAATCAATATAAAGTAAGCATATATTTTTTTTTCTTTTTCTTTTTTTTTTTTTTTACTAGATTTAATATATAATATAATATAATATAATATAATATAATATAATATAATATAATATAATATAATATAATATAATATAATAACAAAGTTTATTGGTTTAGATTAAAAACTGTTTCTATTAATAGTTCATTTTCTTACCCAACTCATGACACTGGCTTCTGAGACCTCAAATGTGTTGTTGCTGTAGTTCTGTGTAGAAATGTGTTACTGAATAAACTAAAATAATAAACTTATATAATAAACTGACAATAAAACACATACAGGGAATCAGAATATTTATTTCACCGTGACACTTGAACAGTGATTATCAGTCGTTATAAACAGATCTAATTCTGTAATTCTGCAGTGTATAAAACCTGAAATAAAAGCAGCTGTAACCGAGAACTTTAAGGAAGAAAACAGGACGTTTTCAGGATGTTTGTAGAAAAGTGGACGGCCCTTAAAATCTTTGAATTGTTGAATGTTTTGTGGTGGCTCTAAAGGTGGAGCCGTCTTTTGTGCTCAACTTCGTTCTCATTTCTACCTTTTCCTACCCTTTACCTTTTGAAAGAGGTGAGGCGTCTTTACACTGGAGCTGTTGTTCTGTATAATAAACACTTGACCATGGCAGGACCTCACCTTCAAACCGGTTTGGGAGAAATTACCATATATTTTCAGTTCAGTTTTATTTGTATAGCACTTTTAACAGTGGACATTGTCCCAAATCAGCTTTACAGAAATATATCAATTCAGGATATAGATGTTAAATGTATGAATTTATCCCTAATGAGCAGCCAGAGGCGACGGTGGTGAGGAAAAACTCCCTGAGACGATATGAGGAAGAAACCTCGAGAGGAACCAGACTCTAAAGAAAACCCGTCCTCATCTGGACAACAATAGATTCATAAAACCTAACACCATATATATTTCACTTAACTAGAAATGTGTTGATGCTAAATGAGAAAACGAGAAGCCGCTGCTCCACATCCCAGTGACGTCAACAACATGTCTGGTGTTAGGTTTTATGAATGCTTATCATTATTATTATCACAACAAACATGGTCAAATATTCAAATATTTATTCAAATATTCAAATATCTTGAGCTTGGATTTGCATTATCTACAGTCTCTTTCATATCCTCCGACCAGCTTTTAGGTTAATTAGTTTTATTTTTAATGTTTTTTTCCCTCAGATTTAAATTGTAAAGAAGAGGCAAAGGTTTCTTTTCTTAGGTTTCTTTTTGATTTTTCACCTGGAAGTGGAGGTGAAGGTGAAGAAAACTTAGCTGAACTTGCCATCTTGCTTTAACTCTACTTAGTGAATAAATCCAGCTCCATCATTAATGTTATAAATAGAATTAAATAATTATATATCCTTTTACAGTGGGTTTAATCGTATCCTTGGCCAGGGCCAAAACATAATCATGATATTCTGATATATTCAATAAGTAGGAACATGTAGGACTGAGAAATGTTAAATCTAATATAAAGGAATGATAAATAAATAAATAAATAAATAAATAAATAAGTATAAATGAGTGGTACAGAATGAAGTCTGTCTTTCACTTACCGTTTCTTCTGCTCGGCTGTAGAGCTGTACCTGCACGCTGCTGCTCCTGGTGTGTGCGTCTGCGTCTCTGAAAAAGTGTTGCGTATAACACTGCTCCTGGATACCTGCGTTTTACTTTCTTTTTCACAGGGCTGCAGTAATTCTTACACTCATATAAAGCTTTAGACTCATATAAAATCTTAATCATCAGTTTCAGACAACATTTCAAGAACTGTAAGATTATATCTGAATGTTATGAATGTTGTTGCCATGGTAAATAAAAATCATAATACTGTATATGTGAGAACTACTACTTACAAGTGTAAATAAATACGAAATATTCTCTATATAATAACACATTGTTTTCAGATACAAACATGAGAAATATTCTACAGTGTTGTGAAAAAGTATATGATTTCTTCCATTTTTGTGTATTGAAAGCTGATAATCTCATTTCGTCTCATATTCTTTTGATGTCAAACCCAAATATCTTCAGGGTATAGTAAAAACAATAGAATTAGCCTTGCTGTTCCAATACTTTCGGAGACGAATGTAAGAGTCATGTATACCTCAGTTGTTCATTATTTACTTATAACAACTCAACCCCAAATATTCCTTATTTCTTATATATTATCTACTCTACCTAATTGTCATAAATTAGGAGGCCAAGTGAAGGAACAGGCGTGCCAGTTTTAGGTTGCAGAGCTATGACATTCTGGACTGGGTAGATGTGGGAGAATATGGTACAGTAGTAATAGTAATGTAGGTAACCATATCTCATAGATAGATAGATAGATAGATAGATAGATAGATAGATAGATAGATAGATAGATAGATAGATTTTATTGATCCCCAATTTGGGACATTCAATTTTACAGTAGTTATGTGCAAAATACAGTCTCATGTATTAGGGTACAAAACTCCAAGGTGCAGAAACGTATTGGCAAAAGTATGTGCACCCCTGACAATCACACCAATATGTCCTTTTGAACATCTCATTCCAGGTTTATTCCCCTTTACTGATATAATGCACTCCAGTCTTCTGGGAAGGCTTTCCACTAGATTTTGGGGGCGTGGCTGTGGGGATTTGTGTTCATTCAGCTACAAAAGCTTTAGTGAGGTTGAGGTCAACCAAAAGGTGTTCAGTGACACCTTTTGTTCTTCTACCTTCTTCCAACCTTCACACACCATGTCTTCATGGAGCACACATGGGAGCACACATGGGTGTGATGGCCAGGGGCAAACATACATGGCTGTATAGAGTATGTGAAAATTCACCCAAGTCACATTCTTTTTTCTGAACAGTTTTCATTTTGTCCATAACTTCATCACTGATGAGATTCTGTCAGCTGGTAGAACACTCACCAGACAGTGCACTTTGTCTTTCAGGCCGGGGTTACTGATGTACTTTGGGTCACCTTTTTCAATTGGTTTTTGTGCATTGACCTGAATAAGCAAAGATAGTCACAATAATTAAAGATCAGGGTGAGGAGGACCACCTCAAGTTTCCTTAAAATGTACATGAAATGGACAATCAATCAAAGTGCAGTATATATCAAAATAGTCAGAAGTGTCACACCTAGTGGTGGAAGTGAAGTGTAACAGATTATTCTCCTTGTAAATAAATGAAAAGTTCAATCATGAGAGACCAGTGAATTAAGTAAAGAGAATTGTTATTGAACAAATGAGGATATGATTTCTCTTGAAAAAGTCTTGGGCAGTTCTACTCTAAAAGTGTGCTCACCGAGGAGATTTGCGCCTATAATTCAATGCCTAATATTTTATAAACGGAAGCAGCACAAACGAGCACAAACAGAGCAAAAACGATTGAGACTATATGCAGTTAATTTGGAGCATGTGGGGGGGCTGGGTGACCTCTGTAATGAAACGTAGTTGGAGGCAGATGCGGGTGCAGATCAAACTCTTTATTAAACGTAAACAGAAAACTCAAAGTAAACGCAGTCTTCACAGGAAAACTGGAAACGTGGCATGACAATATCCTTCTTAGCGTGGAGACAAAACATATGACCGCTACAAATGCTTACAACTAATAATATTGAGCAACGGGGTCAGTAACCCAGGAGTTTAAATAACAAACAATAACAGCACAAAGTATCATTAACTTAAAACACATACATCTGTGACCCATCAGAGTTATCACCCAGAAGTGAGTGAACCAAAACAAAGTCACGTGGCTTGTCCGAAGACGAGCCATAGTGCCATCTGCTGGCCAACTCCAGAATGACCTATAAATATTCTTTTAATATCTCCTGAACCGAAGCAGCACAAACAAAAAATTTTACTGCACAAACCAACACAAACGAAGCACAAATGATTGAGACTATTTTGCTGATGTTCTGCTGAACCATTAACAAGTGTGACAGTCATCCCTCTGTATTTACAAATGCTTTTGCAATGTCATATTCTGAAGAATACATAATAATAATAATAATAATAATAATAATAATAATAATAATAATAATAAATGATGGGCATGAACTTACAGTGATATACTTTTTATATTATTGTCACGATCCGTGACGTAGCAGAAGATAAGGCGGATGCAAGAGCAGTTTGAACAGTTGTTTTATTTAAAGAGAGATTGTCAGACAAATCATAATCCAAAAACGTAATCCAAAACATGCAAGGTCAGACGATCAGTAAACAGGCATACACTTGGACAAGGCAGAGATCAAAGTCATCACAGGATACAGGGTTGATATACCAAACGTGAAACAAACAACAGCGAGGAATTGGTAGCGGAGAAACCAGTATAACCTAATCTAAGAAATTATGACAGACTATAACTATGACGTTGATTATGATGAGAAGTACATTTTTACTAAACTATACCTAATCTATATCTAAATCGTCTAAGTCTAATATTCCGCATTGAGTGTGGAGAGGCACGCGATATATATGCTGGCATGATCAGCCACGTAATCGCTAACAGCTGAGGGCAGTACCGACACACGTGACATGACAACCAATGACAGGACGGGGAGGAGACATGGCATAAACAATAACAAATACAGGTGTTAATGCACATGTCGGGATGTCACTGCCGTCCACAATGGAGAAGCAGGTGCATGCACGCTCACATGTTCCACAGCGCGCTGCTCAAAGGGGGACTCATGACAATCATCAGTATGCACTCCACTTTCATCCAATGGTTCCAGACCCATGATATCCGTAAAGACAAATGGATAGAAAGATCAAGGACCATCTGTCACGATACTCACGTAATGGAGATTAAGACAGATGCAAGTGCAGTTAAACAGTTTTATTAAAGGAGATAAAGGCAGACAAATCCAAATCAGTAATTCAACGTGTGGTCCAAAAACATGCAAAAGGTCAGGCAATTGGCAAACAGGCATAAATAGGGCAATTCAATAATCAGAGTCAAGAAACGATAAACATGGTCAAATAACATGAACTGAAATGATAACAAAGCACAACTGCTTGGTAAGTGAGTTAAACTCAATACTATACAATGTCATAGTGTCCAAGCAGTCTCCTATGTACTGTGGTGTGAGTGTGTGTGAGATTGGAAAGAGGTGTGTGTGATTATTATTCCAAATAAGTTTGTGTGTGTGTGGGAAGTGTAGTCCATGGCAGCCATGTTTGTATGCGGCTGTGCAGGTTGGGAAATGTAGTTACTGGTTTGCTGTGACATGACAGAACCCTACCCCAAGGGCATTTTTCCCGAAGTGCCAAAATACATTACCACCCCGGTAGTCCTGACTCTCTGGGCAAAATGTCTTCACATGAACCAGGAGATGGAGCGGTGTCCTCAGCGGAGCAGGAGGGCAGAGCTAAGTCCTCAGTGGAGCAAGAAAGCAGAGCGATGTCCTCAGCGAAGTACAGAGGGAGAGTGGCGACCTCAGCGGATTCTCCTTCTCAATCCTCATCCAGCCGACCCGCGGTGGAGTGCGCTCTCCGGCTACCTTGCTGCTTTCCTTCTCTAAGGAAGCACCGGAGGAAGAGAGGGAATCATGCTGGTGTTCGGGTGAGAATCAGACGGACAATCACTTCTTCCATACACTCGATGGAGTTTCCCTTAAGCTTGGAAGGGCTCTATTTGTCATGGCGGTCATGGGATTACAGATATGTTTTTCATCTACCTATTTTCCCGAAATTCCTACATTCGTCGAATTGTTCTGCTGCTCCACGATTACAGATTCGTCAGAGAAGGATGAACTGTTTAAATCTTAAAATTGGAATTTAAAATGGAATATGTTTCACCGGATCTGAACTCACTACCTCAGTCTCCTGTGATCATGGCCCTGGTTTACGCTAGGTCCGTGTGCAACAAAACTTTCATTTTAAATGACTTTTTTACCAGACATAACCTGGATATTTTATTCCTGACGGAAACCTGGGTTAGAGACCTGACTTGAGAGGTCAGCTCTTTGACCCTAACCCTAACCCTGGGTCTCATTTTCTAGCTCTGGAGATGCTCTCTTGTGGAGCTGCTTGTGAGTATACAAAAATATGATCCCTGGATAACACGTCTCCTGCATGTGGGACGCTGACTCCCCTCAACATTTGATCCAGGTCCTTGCTCTGCCCTGGATGGCCAAACTCCTCCAAGATTAGTTCCATAAACTGCCTTACATAATGGAGGGCACTGGACCCTGTATTAGCTAGACATTCCATCCAGTCACGGGCTGGGCCAGAAAAACAGAACACCAGGAACCCAAACCAATATCTCTTGTCCGACTTGGGGTGCACTAGGCATGAGAAGGACATCTGGCTGTGGAACAAGAACTGCCTCGGGTAGTCACACACTCCACAATTTTCCTCCGGGAGGTTGATGCAGTTCACTGGGGACACTGGACTGAAAGGAAAGGTGGCCAGACATCCCCATGTACACTTCAGTGATGCTCTCCATGCTTTCCTGCTGCATCCATGTTATGGCATAGTATTTTGTCACGATACTCATGTAATTGAGATTAGGACAGATGCAAGTGCAGTTAAACAGTTTTATTAAAGGAGATAAAGGCAGACAAATCCAAATCAGTAATCGAAAGCATGGTCCAAAAACATGCAAAAGGTCAGGCAATTGGCAAACAGGCGAGGCAATAATCAGAGTCAAGAAATTATAAATGAGGTCAGAGAACATGAACCGAAATGAGAACAATGGACAACCGCTTGGTAAGTGTAAGGATTATAGCAAATAACAGCTTTATCTTCACCTTTCTTCCGTCAGCCTTTCTTGTCTCTGCTTCATTTACTCTAAAGATAAACTTGCGCATGTGGGTTATCACGGAGCGTATACAGTGCCGGGGAGTCTAAATGAACACACTGGCAACCAGAGCAGTTCAAAGAGACGTCCGATTTACTGCAGATTCACAGAGGTTTATATAGGCAAAATAGCCGTGCATAGGCGTACTGATGTTGAAATAAAATGGCAGTTGACTGGCCACGTACGTGAAAAACATCTTAGGCAATACAAGAATGTACAGATTTCTTGAACATATATGGTCTGATGGTATGGTTCGACCAACACAGAAAAAGGAAGTTCCTATGGTGACATGTTAAACTGGCACGTACACAACAGACAGATAAATGGTAAATGTGCACTTATATAGCGCTTTTATCCAAAGTGCTTTACACTGTGTCTCATTCACCCATTCACACACACACTCACACACCAATCGAACCGCCAACCCTACGATTACTGGACAATCCACGCTACCAACTGCGCCACAGCCGCCCATAAATTCTGTAGATTCTGTTCATGAGACAGAAATCAAACTATAACCTAAATACACTGTAGCGGGATCAGCCCAGGGGGGGCGAAGGCGTAGCACAAACACACGGGAGGCGGGTTGTAGTGCGAGAAGTGAGGGAAAACCCAGGATTTATTTGTCCTTAAATCCGTAGTGGTGAGTGTGTGTGTGTGTGTGTTTGGGTGCGTGTGGGGTGGAATGAGGGAAACCCGGCGGGGGCGGGGCTGGCGTAGCGGCGTCCTCCGGGGCGTGTCGGAATTCCCGGAAGAGCTGGGAAGGAGCGGTTTCCCTGTGCCGGTTTCTCGGCCTCACCACTGTCCTTGTCTGTCGTCGCCGTCCTCGTCCGGGGCGGAGCCCTCTGTAGAGATGGAAGAGGAAAAAAAAAAAAAAAAAAAAAAACACCCCCCCCCCCCCCGCCCCGGGCCCGCCCCCCGCCGAAAAAAAAAAAAAAAAAAAAAAAAAAGCCGGCCGGCGTGGCGGGGTTGGCTCCACCCTGCAGTGACGGCCCTTCCGGTTGGCGTTGGGACCGGCGAGGCTGCCCGCCTCGTGCCGGGGCGGCAGTCGGGAAAGGAGCGAACCTCCTAGTTTGCGCGGCGGGTGTTGGTCCGCCGCGACAATACTTATACATATCTGAGGGAATAAAGAATACAAAATTTCCAAACAGTAAGTGAATTAAACTCAATACTATACAAAGTCATAGTGTATGAGCTGTCTTTTATATACCGTGGTGAGTGTGTGTGTGTGAGATTGGAAACAGGTGTGTGTGATTAGTATTCCGAAGAAGGTGAACATGTTTGCGTGTGTGTGGGAAGTGTAGTCCATGTTTGTAGGCTGCTGTGCAGGGTGGGAAATGTAATAATTGGATTGCTGTGACATGATACCATCTTTCTTCAGCTTGTGCATTTTAAACCGGACACAAAATAATGAGGTGTATCTTATAAAAAATATTATGCCTCAGATGATTTTTGAGGGCGCACAGTGGCTTAGCACGTTCGGCTCACACCTCCAAGGTCCGGCGTTCAATTCCTGCCAGGGCCATTTGTGTGTGGAGTTTGCATGTTCTCCCCGTGCTGCGCGGGTTCCCTCCGGCTACTTGTCGGATCGCTCTATGTGCCCGTGCCACCAGGGGCGGCGCTCTTCATTCCAGAGCCGTCAGGGGTTCGCCCCGACTTTCAACCCCGGTGGAGGGGTTGCCCTGGACATATGCTGCCCTACGGAGGCAGCCTCTCTTTCCATGGCAGCGAGGGATGGTTCGGACAGGGGCCCAGGACCCCCTTTGGAGGGGGGTTATGTCACAATATCTAAATATGAGTAAATACAATATTTCCCTGAACAGTAAATATTTGAACATATTTCTCATGCCACAGCCGACAGAGGTCGCTGTGGAACATCATGAGAAGACTGGACTCTGGTTTGTTCGCTCGCTTACGGGTTAACGTGAGCGTTAGGACTGAATGGGTCACAGGTGTTTTATGTTTACCAGTAATTATGTTCTCGATTTAAGTGCCTTAGTTACTGAGCACGTTGCTCTTGTCTGTGTTAGTGTTAGCACGTAGTGTTTTTGATGGAATGATGACACGTTCATCGCGGTCGTGCCATAAATGTACTGTTGCCTGTTTATGTTTATGTGAAGACCGCATTTTGGGGAAGTTCAATAAAGACTGTGACCTGCGCCTGCATCCGACTCCCGACTACGTTTCCTGACAATATATTAGATTCAATGGTGCTTGAAAGTTTGAGCATGGCAGTGCTGCAAGGAGAAGGCCACTGCTCTACATTAAGAACATTGCTGCCCATCTGCAGTTTGATAAAGATCACGTGGACGAGCCAGAAAGCTACTGAAAAAATGTTTTGTGGATGGATGAGAACAGAATAGAACTTTTGGTTTAAATGAGAAGCTATATGGTTGGAAAAAATGGAAAATACTGCATTGCAGCATGAAAACCTTATCCCATCTGTGAAACATGGTGGTGGTAGTATCATGGGTCCAATCTCATGGGTGTTTTGCAACATCTGGTCCAGGGCGACTTGCCATCATTGATAGAACAATGAATTTTGAATTATACCAGCAAAATCTAAAGGAAAATGTCAGGACATCTGTCTGAACTGAATCTCAAGAGAAAGCTGTCAAGAGCAGGTGTGCGAGTACCTGCTTTTCCCTTGTGGACAATAGTGACATTTAAACACATGCATTTGTTTATGTTTCTGTTATGTCTCCTCCTCGTCCTGTCATTGGTTGTTGTTTCATGTGTGTCTGAATTGCCCTCAGCCGTCAGCCATTACAAGGCTGATTATTTTTGTATATATACCGCGCACCTCCCAGCACACAATGCGGAATATTGAGTTAGATGAGTTTGATTTGTATGAATGCTTTTGATAGTGAATGCGTTAGTCAAAGTCATAGTACATGTTTCAAGTTTAGGTTCGTTAGTTTAGTTCACGCTGGTTTCTCCGCTACCAGTCCCTCTCTGTAGTTTATGTTTCATGTTTTGTATCTCGACCCTGTTTTTCATGACCACGACCTTAATTCCTGCCTAGCCCTGTGAATGCCTGTTTGCCGATCGCCTGAACTTTGCATGTTACTGGATTAAGTTTATGGGTCACGTTTCGGAATTGTCTGCCTGACTCTCTCCTAAATAAAACCAGTTCATACTGCGCTTGCATCCGTCTGAACTTCACGAGACGTGACAAAAATGAGTCATGCAGCAAGACAATGACCCTTAAGTCTGGTGAAGTTTTAGGTCATATTTATGCAGATATACAGGTGCATGTCAAAAAGTTATTTATTATAATATGTTGAGATTTTTTTTTTCCATGAGCTGTAATACATAATCATCAAAATTAAAACAAAAAGGATTGAAATATTTCACCTTATGTATAATGAATCTAGAATATATTCAAGTTCCATCTGTTCCACCTTCACTTAACTTTTCCATAATATTAAAATTTTTTCAGATGCACCTGTATAGACAATTCTAAAGGGTTCACAGACTTTCATGCACCACTGTAATTCAAAACCATTTCAAATACTCACTGGAGATCAGGGAAAAGATATCTGGGCTTGAAGCCATTACATTAACATTTTTATTCTTTGGTTATTACCTTTACACTAAAGCTGTGACCTAAAGACCTGGATGAGATTGTGAGTGCTGTAGCAGTGTGGTATCCTTGGAGGACGGTGCTGATGGAGTTAATAAAACTCGACTTTCCTGCTCCAATTGGGCCATGAAGCAGAATCTTCAGCTCACGGATTTCTTCAGTGCTTGGCTGGAAATATTTCAGTTTTTTCAACATCTGATTCTTGTTATCTTCACTATTTAAGAAGTAAACCAATAGATGTTTGTACAGTAAACAACTCGTGATCTATTAATCTAGGCTTTAAAAACACAGTGTTAGTATAATTTTGCAGTCATTAGCAGCCATTTTAAAAGTAAGGGGGACAGAGCTATCAGTAACTGTAACTATCTAAACCCACACCACTCTGAAGAGATACACCCACACTCAGAAACACATGCTCACAAGGATGAAATTAATCAAAATTCCAACCCGAGAATCTAACACACCTTTAACAAAAACTTTCTTTCAGTGTCTCCTGGAATTTAGCTTAGCCAAAAAAGAACTTTTTAAATGATAAATTAAGAAGCAAAGCTAAGATATTGTAACTATACTGCCATATTACAGCCAACCAATGACTACATTTCCCATCCTGCACTGCGGCCTACAAACATGGCCGGAAACCATGGGAAACCATGAAAATCATCCCAGCTGTGGCATCGATCCAGTTTCCGGTCATAGATCTCCCAGAGCTGTATGACAGGTTATCTGGCTCCCCTAAATATTTTCTTGTTTACTGCCAGATCTATTTTGCAAGCCTAGTGGACCCTAAGCCTAGTGAAAGGCAATGGCTAAGGTTCATGTTGTCACTAGTTTTTTGGCTCAGCCCGCCAGTGGGAAGAGCATCTAGTGGCCATGGGATCCAGGGGAGTTGAGAATGTAACTCAGTTTGGGACTATTTGAGATGGTGTTCAGCAGTTCAGAATCCTGGACAATCCTGGAGGATCTTTTGGTGGTGGCCTGCCTCATAGATAAACCTGACTTGTCGTTCACCATATATCATGATCAGGCAAACTGGGTGACTTCTTCCCAAAGCTCCTGACTAATACCCACTATGTGGTCTCAGCAGCCGAGCTCCAGCTGGAGGTCAATGTGGCGACCTCATCTCCAAAGCTCCTGCTTAAGACCCACGAGGTGGTCTCAGCAGTCGAGCTCCAGCTGGAGGTCAATGTGGCGACCTCATCTCCAAAGCTCCTGCTTAAGACCCACGAGGTGGTCTCAGCAGTCGAGCTCCAGTTGGAGGTCAATGTGGCGACCTCCTCCCTAGAGCTTCAACTGAGAACCACAAGGTGGTATCACCTACTGAGCTCCAGTTGGAGGTCAACGTGGTGACCTCATCTCCAGAGCCCCAGTCGGAGGTCAACGTGGTGACCTCCTCCCCAGAGCTCCAACCTGAGGCCCACAAAGTAGTCTCAGCTCCAGTGCTCCAGTTGGAGGTCAATGTGGTGACCTCCTCCAGAGAGCTCCAGCAGGAGACCCATGAGACAGACTCATTCCCAGAGCTCTATCATAAGACCCACAGGACGGTCACATGCCCAGAGCTCCATCTTGAGATCCATGAGGTGCTCTCAACTGCAGAGCTTCAACATGAGACCTACAAGGTGGTCTCATCCCCAGAGCTCCAGCAGGAGACCCATGAGGTTGTCTCATCTTCAGAGCTCCAGCATAAAGTCAAGTTCCTGCGAGAGGTCAATGAGGTGACCTCCAAGCGATGTTCCTGTCTGAGGTCAAAGAGAGATGACCTCTCCAGCCAAGTTCATGACCAAGTTCTGCTCACGCCCGAGTCTGCTGACAAGGATTACCAAGTTCTACTCATGCTTGAAGCAGATGTCAGGACTAACCAAGTTCTCCTCATGCCTGAGACTTATGACACAGCCAACCAAGCTCTGCATACACCTGAGTCTGCTGACACAGCCAACCAAGTTCAGCCTGCAAAGTTGATGGAGAATACTCAGACTCTCTGTGTGACTTAGGACACCACTCAGCATCCCTATACAGCTGAGGATGCCACTCAGCCACCCTGTTCTACTGATGAAGTTTCTCCACCTCCCGTTGCCGCCAAAAGCTCCATTTTGCTTGCCTACGCTCCCGTGGATGCCACTACACCAGAGTCCTATGAGGACGTCACTCTGCCTCCGTGCTCTGCTGAGGAGGCTGATTTGTGCCGATAAAAGCTTCATTTTTGCAACTGTCATTTTTTTAACAATACAGTTGAAGTAACACTGTAAAATTCAAACAACAAAACAAATCACATTAAATAGTCGCATTCACTTAATTGTTACCTATCCACTGTGCGTTTTCAACTTTTAAGGGACACAGCTGATCACAGGATGTGTGAAATGTAACACGATCTCCAAGGTAAATGTTGTTACTTGTTACTGTATATGTTCTTATGAGAATAACAGACTTAATATTAACATTGTCATAAATAAATACATGCACCATAATCTGTTTGCTGTAGCTCTGTGTTTATGAGTTTTCTGTTCAATAAACATTGACAATCTTAACTCTCTTGAATGTTGTACCAGTATGATTGCAGTTAACTTATAATATTGTAACTGACAGTGTTAAAACATTGTACTTTTACTGGCCAGAATTTTAATTTAGTAACTATATCAACTTTTCCTGTACTAATTTAACACTAATTTCCAACAAGAGCATCTTGAACAGAAGTGTCACTTACACCTAGTGGTTTCAGTGAAGTGTAACAGATTATTCTCCTTGTAAATAAATGAAAAATTCAGTCATGAGAGACCAGTAAATGAAGTAAAGAGAATTGTTTATTGAACTAATGATGATATGATTTGTCTTGAAAAGGTCTTTGGCAATTCGACTCTAAAATTAACAACAGAGTTTCTGTTATGACCCTCAAAGTTAATTATTTTCATATAAACTGTTTTTTTATTGCATCTCTTTTTAAAGGTATAGATAAACATTATTGTGTTGATAAATGTTACATTAAACTGAAATAAACCCAAATCTCCTGCTCACAAACACTTTACTTTCTCGAAATGTTTAAATGTGTTGTGTTTTGTCCTGTAAACAAGGAAATGAAATGTTGCCATGGGGATGAGTGATGTCATGGTGTTTGAGAGATATAACACTAACACAGAACTGTATTATCTTATTAAATATTTCTGTAACTAATCTTCTGCTGCAGGGTTTTTGTTCCTGAGTTCTCATCCAAACTGGACGTCTTCATCCAGTCGTGCTCTGTACTCTGTACTCTGACTGTTCCTGTGACCAATTGCTCACTGTCAATCATGTTAGGCCCCGCCTCTTTGTGTCAGAGCTCAGCGATTACAGTGAACTGCTCTGGGAAAGAGCCGTTCACTTCTCTCTCGGATCCGCTCTGGAACACCTGAGTGAGAGTTTCGGTGGAAATCAGCCCAGTGAACATTACGACGACGTTTCAACAACAAGGAACCAGACATAAAAGGGAACTCCTTGTCTTCTGGGTGACACCAGAGAGTGCATTTATAAATAATTACTGTTCTAGAACTGTATACCAGTGGTTCTTAACCGTTTTGCGAGTGTGGGTCACGTTTAAGAATGACTACTGCTTTGAGACCCCCAGTTGTTCAGTTATAGTCATAGCGCCACCTGCTGCCAACAGGAAGTGACATGTTTTACACTATAATACATTCCTAACAACATATCAAAATATGCCAGCAAAATGCTAGAAACATGTCATACCACAGCTAAGTGTTCAAGCATGCTGTTAATGCCATGAAACAGGAAGTATATATTATAACGCAACATTCAGTTATAGTCATAGTGCCATCTGTTGGCAACATGGAACCAAAACAGGGTGTAACTGGATAAGTCCTTTCACTTTCACTTTCACAGCACTGCAGTAACTCTCAGTCACTATACAGAATCAAGTGTATTACTGAGGTCATTACCTCTGACTGTTACACACAGTTATATAATAATTATAGTAATGAGCTTTACCTCTAACTGTTACACACCACTATTTATACGAATGATCTTTATTAATAATAGAAAGTCATGATATTAATTAGCAAGATGTTATTGCTAAACTATGACCATTACTAATGTCTGTTTACACAGCACATGACTCATAGGCTGTTCCTGTGTATGCTTCATTATTAGTGCAGGTATTAATTCATCATTATAAAACCATTAGTTAAGTATTAAAACATTAGAGCATGGTTATAATCAAACACATGAAACAGGGGATGAGCAACCAGGCAAATACAAAAGAGCAATAATCCAGACATAATGAATATCAAGCTGGTTGGCACACAGAGAACAGGTCAATTCCTGCTTTGCTCAGGTTTCTTATTCACTCACTATAGCAACACTTGTGGAAAATTGTGCTATATGCATATTAGACATGTATATGAATGTAAATATAAAATTATATTCAGATATCCAAATGCAAATAATCCATTCACTAAAGTCAAGAATGAGATTTATTGATGTTTAGGGACAGAGGCGTTCACTTGTAGGTGTTCCTCCACTTATAGCAATAAAGACCAAATTAAAAACCCATTCAAAACCATGCGGTATTTGTTGTTGCATTTATTTTTCTTAGCATACTGATCAGAACAAGTGTAGTAATTATACAGATCTGCACCTTTAAAAAACACAAAACTATTAACACAGGGCTGGACTAGGTTTAGAGAACAGATTCTATCTAGCTGATCATTAGCAAAATGATTATCCATCATTTTATTTAAAGTCATGTAAGTGAGAGTAACTAATGTAACGTACCGATTATAAATATAACCATCACCATTTACTCTCACCACAAACTATATTTTATATAAAAATAATCACTGATTTTCAAGATTTTCATCAGCTCTAACACCTGCAGTAAGATACCTATCTGAATCACACTCTTCTGACTCTTCTGGTCCTTCTGATGGTGGAATTAATTTAAAAATGAATAACAGCTACCCCAAGTGTCTGTTAAGGTCATGATTTGCTAGTAATAATATCAGTACAACAAGCTACAGCTAAGACATCAAAATGAGCAACATACAAGGGAAAACTGCAAAGACCTCTGTTAGAACAGTTTACAGAGGAACAGGACATGGCTTGAGCTTCAGGTCCATGATGGAAAGTGTGTTGGATGTTCATGAGGCTCGACTGTAAAGTCCAACACTGTCTCATGACCACGCCCCTTTTATTTATCACCAGAAGATGAAACCGTTTATCATAAGGAACAATCATAAGGAGTATGTAAAAATGATAGATCTCTATTCCCGAAAAGAATTTGTGGAACTTAAAATGTAACTTAAAATTTGCTACCTGTCCTGTTGAATAACATAGTAATCGGTGGGGTTAAAATATTGTACCGTATCCAGCCACTAGAGGGCACCAGACATGTTGTATTTTACTTTTCTTACAATCCACCCCACATATATACAGTCACTGGGTGAAAGTTGTGAACTAATCATGGTATTTTGGTTTGTATTTCTGTTTTGTATTCTGTATTGAGTTTTGAAAAGTGCACTAAGACCAGTGCTGAAGGTGAAGTGTCTAAAGTTAGCCTGTATGCACACACATAGGGTTCTACCCATAATGATTATACAGTAGTAAAGCCACCTCCAGGTAACAGTGACTTATCACTGATCCTAAAGTGATCTTTATTAAACCAATAAGAAAAAACATAGTAAAGATAATTACAGAAGAGATGAGTGGCAAAAAAATCCCTATCATATGCACAGATAAATATACTCCATATCCATCACACCTAATAAAGTGAAAAGATTAAACAGGCTTTTTCAGTGTATTGTAAATCCTGAAACTATCAAGCTCCATGTTACTTCTCTGTTGGAGACTGAACCAATCACATGGGGAAATTATTCACTGTGAAGCTGGTTTTCAGCATACTCATTAGCATTGTAAACCTGGTCTTCAACATAATCATTGGCGAATCTAATGATATCAGACATTGCCATGAGAATCAGGAGATCCATGTTCAACTCGTTGGTAACCTGCTCGTGGTAGTTCTGCACAGGAAAGATGCAGTTCATCGGGACTCCCAGTCTATCACTGCACTCTTTCATCTAAAATAAACAGACACAACATGCAGTTGTATTTGATGAAATCAGGTTAGGAGCCATGTTCCGTGTGGTTTCATTTGTATTTTAAATACCAACAAAGTTAAGGATTAAAAGAAAAATGCATATGAATGTTAAAATAGTCTGTGGTGTTGGAAAATATAGAGTAGACTGGTTAGCTGGTTTCACGGCCACAATGCAGCTGCCTCAAACAAACATAATATAGGACCGTCTTTCAGGAGCTTCACCAAATTCCAGGTGTTTCCTCGCTTTGTTTGAAATGAATGATAGCATTGGCTGCACACCGGCTTCAGAGCATCAATTATGTTTGTTGTCATCTGCCCCGAATGCGAAGTATTTCTATATTCCATACCATATGGACATCCCTACTGGAGACCTACAGGTAGTAAATAAACAGAGAAAGACTCATCTGTTGCTGCCTCGGCTTTTCTCACCTTCTCTTTAATTTTTCTGCTGATGTAGATCTTACTCAGGTCCTCCTGAACTAGAGGGCACGCTCTGTCAACCAGTGTCATGACAACAACCTGAGGAATCCCTGATGAATCAACAAAAGCAAAAACATTGTGTTTATACCATACAGAATATATCTTTCATCCTAAAGATGTAGGTTAATAGCTCATAGTCTCAGATCAGGGAGCAGACAAGCAGGCAAACTGTTCATCTACTAGCTGCTTCAAGTCGAAACTCAGGTTCCAACTTTCCTGAATTTAATTTTGTTTTAGCAACCTAATTAACCAAATACACGGCCGGCACATTTGATCTGAAGCAGAATAAGCAGATCTCTTGCAACTAAAGTTGTTAATGAGAATGAAATTGATCATTAAATGTTAGCACCGCCCCACCCCGCTCTGCCCCACCCCGCTCTGCCCCACCCCGCTCTGCCCCACCCCCTCCCCTGATACAGCTGTATATTGGTCTTTGCCCTCGTCCCACAGGCAGTGGAGGAGGAGTCGCTGTGATAACATTATTCTATGTATCACACAAAAACAATGAGGTGAATTCAACTCTTTAATTTCTTTGTACTGACATTATATGGTCATAAACAGTCTGAGGCAGTCTGAAAACCTTTGGCCTCAACTGTAGATTCATGACTGTATTCCCAATTACTCCCATTTCAGCTCCATGTTGTAACACTACAGAACGTTCTGGGGGTGTTAATACTTATGAAACACACTATACATGACCATATCTCTGTGCATAAATATATATATATATACACTCACCTAAGTCACGCGCTTTTTCCCGAACAGCTCTCATTTTCTTGATAACGTCGTCAGTGATGAGGGAGATTCTGTCAGCTTGTAGAACACTCACCAGACAGTGCACTTTGTCTTTCAGGCCGGGATTACTGATGTACCTCGGGTCGTCTTTATCAATTGGTTTAAAAGGATTGAACTGAAAGAGCAAAAATTTCATTTTAAATGTGCATGTGACTGAATATTACTTCTCAAAGTGCAGTAAATATAAACATGCCGTATTTCTAAGTGAAATGAACTTACAGCGTAGCCACCTTTCACATGACCCTGTAATATATTGATTATATCTTCAGTCTGCACTCCATTTGAATCCTCTGCTTCCAGACCCATGATGTCAGTAAAGACAAATGGATAGAAAGATCCAGGCTTATCTTTCTTCAGCCGGTGATATTTAAACTGAAAGATAAATACAGGAGTTTATCTTCTACAAAGATTCTATTAAGACTTTCTAAAACAGTGTAATCTTGAGTCAGATCTTATCTAGCTAAATACAACAATAGTATATCAGATAAGACCAAAACATCAGACTGCGGTTTAGGAAGATGAACTTTAAACTTTAGACTTGCAGTAAATGTTTTATTGTTAGTTATTACCTCTACAGTGAAGCTTTTACCAGCTGCTGACGCTGCCAGTGCACCGGTGGTGTTGTATCCTTGGAGGACGGTGTTGACGGAGTTGATAAAACTCGACTTTCCTGCTCCGACTGGGCCGTGAAGCAGAATCTTCAGCTCACGGACTTCTGCAGTACCTGGCTGGAAATCCTTCAGTTTTCTCATCATCTGACTCTTTCCTTCCCCACTTAAAAATTAGAATAACCAGGAGATCTTTGTACAGTGAACAACGTCTTGTGATCTAGTAATGTTGGCTTCAACACACAATGATAGCGTCTATTTAAAGTCATTGTTCTTACCTCCATGTCACTTCCCGCCATGGTTTATCCAATTCTGTGAAGAAAGTTCAAAATATTAAATGCCAATCAAAGAAAATGTGTCATAGTAGCCCCAATATATCAGAGGACTACAGCAACAGCAGCTCGCATGTTTACTGCACGCACCACAGCACACACCCACCAGCACCTACACCTCATTTGTTGTCTGGGATTTAAGCCACGTATTGTATTGCACTCCTGGTCAGTCTTTAGTCATTGTTACCTTAATGCGTATCATGTTCCTGTTGTTGTCTAATCTTGTTATTTCTCGTAATTAAACATATTTCTGCACCTGCGTCTGCCTCAACTACCAACTCCTGACCTCCTAATAAGAAAAAATGCTGACTTTACTTTAAAGACATTTTAAAATCTCAGTACACCAGTGTAACATGTCAGATTTAAAGTTGTTATTAGTTGTAAAGGATAAGTTGTGTTTATTTTTATGGCCTTTTTTTAACATCAGATTTCTGAAATAACTTACCAGGATTTGGACCTGGGGCAGGACTCTGAGATGGATTTATCAAACCTTTCATGGCTTTACGTACCTGAACAAGATGCATAATCAGTATAAAATAAGTGTAGATTTAAATATATAATATAATATAATATAATATAATATAATATAATATAATATAATATAATATAATATAATATAATATAATATAATATAATATAATATCATATAATATAATATAATATAATATAATTAACTTATTGGTTTAGATTAAAAACTGTTTCTATTAATAGTTCATTTTCTTACCCAACTCATGACACTGGCTTCTGAGACCTCAAATGTGTTGTTGCTGTAGTTCTGTGTAGAAATGTGTTACTGAATAAACTAAAATAATAAACTTATATAATAAACTGACAGTAAAACACATACAGGGAATCAGAACTTTTAGATTTATTTCACCGTGACACTTGAACAGTGATTATCAGTCGTTATAAACAGATCTAATTCTGTAATTCTGCAGTGTTTAAAACCTGAAATAAAAGCAGCTGTAACCGAGAACTTTAAGGAAGAAAACAGGACGTTTTCAGGATGTTTGTAGAAAAGTGGACGGCCCTTGAAATCTTTGAATTGTTGAATGTTTTGTGGTGGCTCTAAAGGTGGAGCCGTCTTTTCTGCTCAATTTCGTTCTCATTTCTACCTTTTCCTACCCTTTACCTTTTGAAAGAGGTGAGGCGTCTTTACACTGGAGCTGTTGTTCTGTATAATAAACACTAGACCATGGCAGGACCTCACCTTCAAACCGGTTTGGGAGAAATGACCATATATTTTCAGTTCAGTTTTATTTGTATAGCACTTTTAACAGTGGACATTGTCCCAAATCAGCTTTACAGAAATATATCAATTCAGGATATAGATGTTAAATGTATGAATTTATCCCTAATGAGCAGCCAGAGGCGACGGTGGTGAGGAAAAACTCCCTGAGACGATATGAGGAAGAAACCTCGAGAGGAATCAGACTCTACAGAAAACCCGTCCTCATCTGGACAACAATAGATTCATAAAACCTAACACCATATATATTTCACTTAACTAGAAATGTGTTGATGCTAAATGAGAAAAAGAGAAGCCGCTGCTCCACATCCCAGTGACGTCAACAACATGTCTGGTGTTAGGTTTTATGAATGCTTATCATTATTATTATCACAACAAACATGGTCAAATATTCAAATATTTATTCAAATATTCAAATATCTTGAGCTTGGATTTGCATTATCTACAGTCTCTTTCATATCCTCCGACCAGCTTTTAGGTTAATTAGTTTTATTTTTAATGTTTTTTTCCCTCAGATTTCAATTGTAAAGAAGAGACAAAGGTTTCTTTTCTTAGGTTTCTTTTTGATTTTTCACCTGGAAGTGGAGGTGAAGGTGATGAAAACTTAGCTGAACTTGCCATCTTGCTTTAACTCTACTTAGTGAATAAATCCAGCTCCATCATTAATGTTGTAAATAGAATTAAATTATTATATATCCTTTTATAGTGGGTTTAATCGTATCCTTGGCCAGGGCCAAAACACAATCACGATATTCTAATATATTCAATAAGTAGGAACATGTAGGACTGAGTAATGTTAAATCTAATATAAAGGAATGATAAATAAATAAATAAATAAATAAATGAGTATAAATGAGTGGTACAGAATGAAGTCTTTCTTTCACTTACCGTTTCTTCTGCTCGGCTGTAGAGCTGTACCTGTACACTGCTGCTCCAGGTGTGTGCGTCTGCGTCTCTGAAAAAGTGTTGCGTATAACACTGGTCCTGGGTACCTGAGTTTTACTTTCTCTTTCACGGGTCTGCAGTAATTCTGTAACTCATGAGCCGAAATGATTGCTGCTTTGTAAAATCTTAATCATCAGTTTCAGTCAACATTTCAAGAATTATAAGATTATATCTGAATGTTATGAATGTTGTTGCCATGGTAAATAAAAAAATCAGAATACTGTATATGTGAGAAATATTACTTACACGTGTAAATAAATATGAAATATACTCTATAATAACACATTGTTTTGGGAGGTTGGGAGGTTGGGAGGTTGTGCCGTCAGCCTCAGGCAGGAGCTTGACTGTGGAGGCCACCTTGTCCACTTCAGGAGGAAGCTCTACATGGGAGGCTGCCTCTAGCTGGAGCTTAGCGTAGGTAGTGTGATTCACAACATCACAACATTTGATGACTGTGATCTTTACATAGATTGCAGGCTGCTGCATTTACTACACAAAACAATAAATAGAGATTCTGCCAGAAATGGTGAAGAAAGAATAAGATTCTGCTAGATAGGACAGAAGATTAAAACCTTACAAGAAACATTGTTGATCTAAATAAACATTTATTTTCTTAAGTTTTGTGAAATTCCAAAATTGTTTTGTCCTGATATCAAGTGCAGGCTTAAAACTCATGTTCTCTAACTTTGTGGATGTTACTGGTTTTGAAATCTCACATCGATATAATCACATTTCTTTAACCAGCTAATAACTAAATACCTCTGAAACTAAGGAAAACAACTCAGTTGTGAAATGTGAATGTAATTACTTACAAAATTAATGCATATTAAAACCCTTAACTCACCAAAATTAATTGTTTCTCGTCTAATTCCTCCAAATACAAAAAAACATTTAACAACAGATATTGCATTTATTGTTGATTATTTATTTGATCATACTCATCAGAATGAATGCAGTAAATCCATTTTTTTTTGTTACATTTTAACCAAATATTTTTACAAATATAACATGATATATAAAGCCCACAATACCATAATGATGTTAGACAAAGACTGCTCAAGATTACTGTCTCTTTTTAATTACATCTGTCTAAGTAATATAGGAAAATTCATTCTTAAAGAGAGCTTCAATTCCTGAAACTAGTCAGTTCCATGTTGCTTCTCTGTTGGAGACTGAAGAAAACACATGGGGGAACTTATTCATTGTAAACCTGATCTTCAACATAGTCATTGGCGAATATAATGATATGAGTCATTGCCATGAGAATCAGAATATCCATGTTCAAGTCGTTGGTAATCTGCTCATGGTAGTTCTGCACAGGAAAGATGAAGTTCACTGGAACTCCCAGTCTATCACTGCACACTTTCATCTAAAATAAACAGATACAACATGACTTAAATTTGAGGAAATAGGGTTAGGAGCCATGTCCATGCAGTTTTATGTATTTCAAATAATCGCAAGGTTGAAGGTTGTATAAAAATGCAAATGGATGTTAAAATATTCTCTGGTATTGGAAGATATCATAGAGTAGCCTGGAGACCCACAGGCAGTAAATACATGGAAGAAGGAATACATGGAGGAAGAGATGGCTGCTGCTGTTGTTCTCACCTTCTCTTTGATTTTTTTGCTGGTGTAGATCTTACTCAGGTTGTCTTTAACTAGAGGGCATGCTTCGTCCACCAGCGACATGATGACGACTTGAGGAATCTCTGATGAATCAACAGAAAGACAAACATTTTGTGTATCTTAAATATAATCTAACTCTTATCTTGAAGATGAATGACTATGGTAACAGCACACGGTAAATTAGTAATAGCAATGCGGATAACCATATAACCAGAGGTATTTATCTCAGAAACAGATAGACAGAGAGATAGATAAATAGATAGATAGATAGACAGAGAGATAGATAGATAGATAGACAGAGAGATAGTGTCACAGTACGGCCAGCAGAGGGCACTGTGGTTGTTATTTTAGATAATCATGTTTAGTTTGCATAACGCCGGGTATTTATAGGCTCTGGAGCAACGGCGCACGTTGCTCGGGATTAGAGAGACATTATGGTAGTGTTCTTGTTCACAAGCTTTCTGTGTTGTAGCGGGTCTCCAGTTTGTCTATGCTACGTTTGCTCCAGTTTGTCTATGCTACTTTTGCTCCTGATCTGTCTATGCTCCATTTTGATTTGAGTTTTTACATTTATGTTTAATAAAGAAGTTGGATCTGCACCTGCCTCCGTCCCCGTCTACAACCCGCCTGACAGACAGATAGACAGAGAGAGAGATAGATAGATAGATGGATGGATGGATAGATAGATAGATACCCAATTTCCGCCATGCAATTATACTGTAATTATGTACAAAACACAGTCTCACGTATTAGGGTACAAAACTCCAAGGTGCAGAAACGTATGGCCAAAAGCAAGTGCACCCCTGACAATCACACCAATATGTCCTTTTGAACATCTCATTCCAGGTTTATTCCCCTTTGCTGTTATAATGCACTTCAGATTTCTGGGAAGGCTTTCCACTAGATTTTGGGGGTGTGGCTGTGGGGATTTGTGTTCATTCAGCTACAAGAGCTTTAGTGAGGTTGAGGTCAGGGGCTGATGTTGATGTGAGGAGACACCAGGTCCAGTTCAACCAAAAGGTGTTCAGTGACACCTTTTGTTCTTCTACCTTCTTCCAACCTTCACACATCATGTCTTCATGGAGCACACATGGGTGTGATGGCCAGGGGCAAATACTTTTGGCTGTATAGAGTATGTGAAAACTCACCCAAGTCACGTGCTTTTTTCCGAACAGTTTTCATTTTGTCCATAACTTCATCACTGATGAGGGAGATTCTGTCAGCTGGTAGAACACTCACCAGACAGTGCACTTTGTCTTTCAGGCCGGGGTTACTGATGTACTTTGGGTCATCTTTATCGATTGGTTTTTGTGCATTGAACTGAAAAAGCAAACAAAGTCACAATAATTAAAGATCAGGAGTGAGGAGGACCACCACAAGTTTCCTTAAAATGTACATGAAATGGACAATCAAACAAAGTGCAGTAAATATCAAAATACCGTATATTTATGCTGTATTGGTTTTACTGGTTATTAACTATTTACTCACTTGAATTAAATAGTTATATCTCAGACAGATCCTTAAAGGTATCATGGAGGGGAGATATTTCTGAAACTCAGCAACTCACAACTGGTGTTCCACAGGGGTCAGTTCTGGGTCCACTCCTCTTTTCTATCTATAGTACATCTCTGCGGCAGGTGATTGAGTCTCATGGCTTCTCTTATCATTGCTATGCCAACGACACCCAGCTCTATTTGTCCTCCGAGTCTGACGAGCAATCCGTCTCTGCACGTATCTCTGCTTGCCTGTCGGACATCTCTGTCTGGATGAGGGACCAGCTGGCAAAATCTGAGCTTCTTGTCATACCTGCTTGTCCCTCAATCAACCAGAACCTCACTGTACAGCTTGGCTCAACCACATTCAAGTCAACCAGGATGGCCAGGAACCTTGGGGTGATTCTCGATGACAGCTTGATCTTTACAGATCACATCTCAACAACTGCACAGTCCTGTAGGTTCATCCTGTACAACATCAAGAAAATCAGACCCTATCTCACTGAACAGGCCACACAGATACTAGTCCAGCCCCTTTTATCTCAAAACTGGACTACTACAACTCACTACTCTCGGACATCCAGGCCAGCTCAATCAAATCCCTTCAAATGATTCAGAATGCAGCAGCATGACCCTCCACTGGCTTCCTGTAGCCTCCCGCATCAAATTCAAGGCCTTGAGGCTCACCTACAAGACCCCTGTCTGGAACAGCATTCTCCAACCTCAACTCCCTTCTGAAGGCTTTCATTCCCTCACGAAATCTGCGATCAATCAACAACTGATGCTAAGTAGTACCTACTCAACGTGGCACACAGGTCCCTTTCAAGAACATTCAAACTAACTGTTCCTCAGTGGTGGAAAAAAAATTCCAACCTGAATCCGGACCACAGAATATCTCAACTTCTTCAAAAAACAGCTAAAGACCAATCTCTTCCGTGAACACCTAACCAACTCATAAAATAAATAAATAAATAAACAAATAAATTTCTGCCACTTACACCTTTACTCTGCGCACTTTGCTTCTTCTGGAACTCAATTAATGGATCTTGTATGGTAGCACTACTTATATTGTTCTCTGCTTGATATATCGCTTTGCTTGTATTTCCTCATATTTAAGTCACTTTGGATAAAATCGTCTGCTAAATGAATAAATGTAAATGTAAATGAATAACAGGCATCGACATCAGCTCCATGTCAGTGGGACATCGAGAGCTGGGGGAGGTCCACTACTCCCGTCTTGGCAAGGATTCCTCTTGGGGATTTCCCCCATCGAGCAGTGAGAGTAATTTAAGTGAGAGTAAATGATGGTCACAAATTCAGCTAAATGTTGCACTCTCCCACACCTATTTTTCAATTATTAGGGATAGGTTGTATGCAGAAGAGTCACAAGCAAGAAGAAACGTGTTTGTGAATGGAGGGCAGAGCTAGAGAAGGTGAGTGGTAAGGAATTCACACATGTTGGGAATTTTATTAATGATTGTTCTGTGTAGCAGTGAAGAGATGCAAGGATAGAAAGAAGAGAGACAAGCGCTGAGAGAGTGAGAGGAGAGAGAGAGAGAGAGAGAGAGAGAGAGAGAGAGAGAGAGAGAGAGAGAGAAAGCAACAAGCACAAAGTCCTGTGTGTGCATGCGTATGTGTGATTAAATAAGCAAGTTAAAGAGAAACAAATTGTTCCAAGCCTGTCTCTGGGTTGCTCATATCTGCCAAACCATTAACAAGTGTTAATGACAGTCATCCATCTGGGGCCAGTGGTGGCTTAGTGTTTAAGGCTCTGGGTTACTGCTTGGAAGGTCAGGGATTCAAGCCCCAGCACTGCCAAGCTGCCACTGTTGGTGGCAGCATTGCCACCCTTGAGCAAGGCCCTTAACCCTCTCTGCTCCAGGGGCACCGTATCATGGCTGACTCCAACCCCAACCTCCTGACAGGCTGGGGTATGCAAAGAAAACAATTTCACTGCACTCTACTGTATGTGTGACCAATAAGGATTCATTATTAATAAGTAATTATTATTTGTATTTACCAATATTTCTGCAATGTCATATTCTGAAGAACATAATAATAATAAGTGATAAGCATGACTTACAGTGTAGCCATTTTTCACATGACCCAGTAATATACTTTTTATATCGTCAGTATGCACTCCACTCTCATCCTCTGCTTCCAGACCCATGATGTCCATAAAGACAAATGGATAGAAAGATCGAGGACCATCTTTCTTCAGCTTGTGCATTTTAAACTGGACACAAAGTACAGAGGTATCTTATGAAAATATTATGCCTTAGATGATTTTTTTAAACAGTGTAATATTTTTTATATTTATACAGTATATATATATATAGTAATAATGTAATATATTTAGCTAATAAAATATTTCCCCGAACAGTAAATATTTTAGTATATTAGATACAGTGGTGCTTGAAAGTTTGTGCATGGCAGGGCTGCAAGGAGAAAGCCACTGCTCTACAAAAAGAACATTGCTGCCCATCTGCAGTTTGCTAAAGATCACATGGACGAGCCACAAGGCTACTGAAAAAATGTTTTGTGGATGGATGAGAACAAAATAGAACTTTTGGTTTAAATTAGAAGCATTATGTTTGGAGAAAAGAAAAAACTGCATTCCAGCATGATAATCTTATCCCATCTGTGAAACATGGTGGTGGTAGTGTCATAGTTTGGACCTGTTTTGCTGCATCTGGACCAGGATGATTTGTAAGAACAATGAATTCTGAATTATACCAGCGAACTCTAAAGGAGTCTCAAGAGAAAGTGGGTCATATTTATGCAGATATACAGGTGCATCTCAAAAGGTTAGAATATTGTGGAATAATTCTTTATTATAAATTCTTTATTTTTTATTTCCATGAGCTGTAACCTGTAATCATCAAAATTAAAACAAAAACGGCTTGAAATATTTCACTTTATGTGTAATGAATCTAGAATATATTCAAGTTCCACTTGAACACAATTCAATTATGGACAAAAACTGAACTTTTCCATGATATTCAAATTTTTTCAGATGCACCTGTATAGACAATTCAAAAGGGTTCACAGAATCCACCAAGGGTTAGTAAATCTTTATTGCAGAAATGTAAACTTAATGGAGGACTTGCATTACCCAATTTTCAATTCTATTACTGGGCTGCGCACATCCATAAACTTTGTTACTGGGTTCAATCTCCTGGATCTTCTTGGTCAAAATTGGAATTATCTTCTTGTAGTGAATCCTTTTTACCTGCTCTGCTTTACTCTCTACCTACAAAACTTTCCCTATATACTGATAACCCTGTTGTCCTCAACACACTTAGGACTTGGTATCAATTTAGACGACATTTTAAATTTGTAGGTGCATCGTCTTTGTGTCCTTTAGTCAACAACCATCTATTTCCCCCATCGTGTTTGGATTCCTCATTTTGGTATGACAAGGGTATTAAACAAGTTAGAAATTTGTATTCTGATGGTGTGTTTGATAGCTTTAACAATTTGGCATCCAGTTACGATCTCCCCTTGATGCATTTCTTTCGGTACTTTTAAATATGGAAGTTCGTTTCTAGATGTTTTCCTGATTTCCCTTCTGCTCCTCCTGAACAGGCTTGGGAAGACCTGTTTTCAAATAACCCGCGTCAGAGAGGAATGATTTCTACAATTTATGATTTTATTTTGATGCTAGGTAGTAGGTCAAGTAACAAAATTAGGAATGCGTGGGAAACGGAATTAGGAGTACAGATAAGTGAGGAGTGTTGGGAACATGCTATAGGGAGGGTACAGTCTACCACTTCTTGTGCCCGTCTTGGACTTATACAGTTAAAAGTTTTAAATAGAGTCCATCTGTCCAAGTCGAGATTGTCTGTGATGTATCCAGATGTTGAGGACAAGTGTGATAAATGCCATGGCTCTCCCTGTCATCTTGGCCATATGTGTTTCTTCTGCCCTGAACTCCATGGTTTTTGGTCTGGCTTTTTTTACCATCATGTCCACTATTCTCAGGGTAGATTTAAAGCCTTGTCCATTGATTGCGATATTTGGGATTCCTCAAGCTTCAATTCCTTTGAGCTCGATACAAAAGGATGTTATTGCTTTCACATCCCTTATAGCAAGACGTTCCCTACTGTTACATTGGAAGTCTGCTAAATACCCATCTATCTCCCAGTGGATAAAGGACGTGATGTTTTTTCTGAAACTCGAGAAAATACGATATACGATGAATGGTTGTACAGATAAATTTTTTCATAAATGGCATCCCTTTGTTGCCTACTTTATGGAGTTACAGACACTACCCACTTAAAGGTTAGTGCCTGTTGTTGAATTTTATAATATATTTATAACCAGCGACAGTTAATGGGTAGCCATGATGAGCCGGAGGGGCGGGTTGTGGGTTCAATTTTGTTTTCCTTTGTATAAAAAGAAAAAAAACCTGTAAATATTTACTGCTGTTACTCAATTTGTTTTTATTTTTGGGAAAGGATGGGGAGGACAGAACAGAAAAGGTGATTTAGATAGGCTTAGCAGAAATGTTCAACAGAAATGTTTAGCAGAAATGTTATTAGAAATGTTAGCAGAAATGGTTCATCAGAAGGTCAGTAAAAATATTTAATAAAAATAAAACTATCAGTAGAAATGTAGAATTGTTCTGTAGAAATGTTCAGCAGAAATGTTCAATAAAAATGAAACTTAAAAAAAAAGGGTTCACAAACTTTCATGCACCACTGTAATTCAAAACCATTTCAAATACTCACTGGAGATCAGGGAAAAGATATCTGGGCTTGAAGCCATTACATTAACATTTTTACTCTTTGGTTATTACCTTTGCACTAAAGCTGTGACCTAAAGACCTGGATGAATTTGCCAGTGCTGTAGCAGTGTGGTATCCTTGCAGGACGGTGCTGATGGAGTTAATAAAACTCGACTTTCCTGCTCCAATTGGGCCGTGAAGCAGAATCTTCAGCTCACGGATTTCTTCAGTGCTTGGCTGGAAATCTTTCAGTTTTTTCAACATCTGATTCTTGTAATCTTCACTATTTAAGAAGTAAACCAATAGATGTTTGTACAGTAAACAACTCGTGATCTATTAATCTAGGCTTTAAAAACACAGTATTAGTATCATTTTGCAGTCATTAGCAGCCATTTTAAAAGTGAGGGGGACACAGCTATCAGTAACTGTAATTATCTAACCCCACACCACTCTGAAGAGATACACCCACACTCAGAAACACACGCTTACAAGGAGGAAATTAATCAAAATTCCAACCCAGAGAATCTAACACACTTTTAACAAAAACTTTCTTTCAGTGTCTCCTGGAATTTAGCTTAGCCAAAAAAGAACTTTTTAAATGGCAAATGGCGCACTTATATAGCGTTTTTATCCACTGACTTTACACACAAATGGTAGCAGAGCTGCCATGAAAGGGACTGACTAACTTGCCATTGGGAACAATTTGCGGTTTAGTGTCTTGCCCAAGGACACTTCGGCATGCAGAACCAAGTGGGCCAGCAATCGAACTGCCAACCCTCTGATCATTGGACAACCCACTCTACCACCTGAACCAGAGAAACCCATTTTTTAAATAAGCTAAATTATCAAGCAAAGCTAAATTATCAAGCAAATTTCCCATCCTGCACTGCGGCCTACAAACACTGCCGCCATGGACTGCAATTCCCAGAACACTCATTCATTCTAATCATGCACACCTGCATCCAATCTCACACACAATTTCACCACAGTTTAAAAGGACTTTCTAAGTATTCACATTTTGCAAAGTATTACGCTTAGTTGCCATAGTCTCTGTCATGTATCAAGCCTTTATTCATAGCTTTATCTTTCATGGTTTTGATCTGGATCTTGTCCTCATTAAGTGAACCTTATCTTAGTCTAGTTTATCCTGTTTGTTGATCACCTGACCATATGCCTGTTTTGACCACACTATTGTTACATGTTTTGGATTTGTCTGCCTATATCTCCTATAATAAAACTCTTATCTGCATTTGCATCCATCTTCAACCTCTTTACATGACAGAATAATTTGCCTATAACATGGAAGCAGCAGGAAAGAGGAGGAGATGTCACGCTAGGAAAAAAAACAAACCATCTCAGCTGTGGATTTGATCCAGTTTCCTCAGTGGACAGTCATAGATCTCCCAGAGCCGTATGATAGGATATCAGGCTACCCTGAATATTTTCTTGTTGACTGCCAGATCTATTTTGCAAGCCTAGTGGACCCCAAGCATGGCGGGAGGCAATGGCTAAGGTTCATGTTGTCCCAGTTTTTTGGCCAAGCCTGCCAGTGATCACAGCGTCTAGTGGCCATGGAATCCAGGGGAGTTGAGAATGTAACTCAGTTTGTGGGACTATTCATGATGGTGTTCAGCAGTTCAGAATCCTGGGCCGTCCTGGAGGATCTTTTGGGGAGGCCTGCCTCACAGATAAACCTGACTTGCCATTCACCATCTATTATGAGCAGGCAAACTGGGTGACCTCCTTCTCAAATCTCCTGCCTAAGACTTAACATCTGGTCTCCTATGCAGAGCTCCAGCCGAAGGTCAATGTGGCGACCTCCTCCCCAGAGCTCCCACTTGATGCCCATGAAGTAGTCTCAGCTCCAGAGTTCCAGTTCGAGGTCAATGTGGTGACCTCCTCCCAAGAGCTCCAGCATGAGACCCAAAGGTGGTCTCATCCCCAGAGCTCCAACCTGAGAATCATGAGGTGGTCTTACCTGCAGAGCTTCAACATGAGACCCATGAGGCGGTCTCGTCCACAGAGTTCCAGCCTGAGACACATGAGCTTGTCTCATCTCCAGAGCTCCAGCATAAAACCAAGTTCCTGCTAGAAGTAAATGGTAAATGTGCACTTATATAGCGCTTTTATCCAAAGCACTTTACACTGTGTCTCATTCACCCATTCACACACACCAGTGGTAGCAGAGCTGCCATGCAAGGCGCTAGCTTGCCATCAGGAGCAACTTGGGGTTCAGTGTCTTGCCCAAGGACACTTCGGCATGTGGAGTCACCCGGGCCGGGAATCGAACCGCCAACCCTACGATTAGTGGACAACCACTCTACCACCTGCGCCACAGCGCGCCTCCTCAACAAGGAGATCAGCCAAGTTCACGTTCGAAGTCAAAGAGACGACCTCTCAAGCCAAGTTCACGTCAGAGGTTAAAGAGACGATCTCTCAAGCCAAGTTCATGTCTGAGGTCAAAGAGACGACCTCTCAAGCCAAGTTTACGTCAGAGGTCAAAGAGGTGACCTCTCAAGCTAAGTCCCTGTCCGAGGTCGAAGGGACGACATCTCAAGCCAAGTTCATGTCCGAGGTTAAAGAGACGACCTCTCAAGCCAAGTTCATGTCCGAGGTCAAAGAGACGACCTCTCAAGCCAAGTTCACGTCAGAGGTCAAAGAGGTGACCTCTCAAGCTAAGTTCCTGTCCGAGGTCGAAGGGACGACATCTCAAGACAAGTTCCTGTCCGAGGTCAAAAATGGCCTCTCACACCAAGTTCCTGTACGAGGTCGAAATGATGGCCTCTCAAGCCAAGTTCCTGTCCGAGGTTGAAGAGGCGACCTCTCAAGCCAAGTTCCTGTCCGAGGTCGAAGAGACGACCTCCCAAGCCAGGTTCCTGTCCGAGTTCGAAGAGATGACCTTGCAAGCCAAGTTCCTGTCCAAGTTCGAAGAGACAACCTCTCAAGCTAAGTTCCTGTCCAAGGTTGAAAAGACGACCTCCCAAGCCAGGTTCCTGTCCGAGTTCGAAGAGATGACCTCGCAAGCCAAGTTCCTCTCCGAGGTCGAAGAGACAACCGCCCACGCCAAGTTCCTGTCTGAGGTCGATGAGGGACCTCCCAAGCCAAGTTCCAGCTAAAGGTCGACAATGTGACCTTCCACACCAAGTTCTAGTCTGAAACCGACATCACGACCAACCAAGTTATGCTCATGCCTAAAAACTTCAGATGTGGCCGTAATCCTCTCTCAGCCAAATTAATTCTGAATTTCTTTTCGAAATAGTTTCTCACTTGAATCTACACATAAAAGTCTAAACAATTGCACGGAGTTCAGCTCCCCCCGCGCACTCGCGCCGTACCTCTCTTTCTCTCTCTCCCTCTCACTCACTCACCAGGGAACATATCACCCACACTTACATCCAATCTCACACAATCACACCACATTTTAAAAGGACTTTCTAGGCATTCAGTCTTGTCTTAGTCTAATTTATCCTCTTTGTTGATTGCCTGAACATTTGCCTGTTTTGACCACGCTAATGGTTTTGAATTTGTCTGCCTAGATCTCTTATAATAAAACTCTTATCTGCATTTGCATCCATCGTCAACCTCCTTACGTGAGAGAATGCTAGTAGGATGCTGTACCTGCACATCCAGTGAAACATGTTTATTATTTTTTTGTAATAAATTGTGTTCATTACTATCCTTCTTAAATATATTTCTGCTGTTCTATAATTTCACACTTTAGATGACAACCAGGTCACAATAATGGCTGCCAACTTCAGTATTAATAGTATTGCTGTGGCACTACTTCATCCACGTATTGCACAATACAATTCATCTTGATCACATGGAAAGCATCAACCAGACGGAGTATACTGAATGTGCATATTGCAGATTGTGTGTGTGTGTGTGTGTGTGTGTGTGTGTGTGTCTCTTCATCAATATACATAAGTACACTCTTAGGTTCAATATTAGTATTCACTGACCCTAGCTAATACAAGAGATTTCTTACAATGTGGTGCTTATTGCTACTAAGTGCATTTAGGTGAACTCAGCACCAAACACATCCCATGCTCATTGATCTTACCTCCATGTCACTGGCCGCCATGGTTGATCAAATTCTGTGAAAAAATCATTAATAAATATTTATATTTACTATAATTATAGTAATAAAATTATTTTAAACCTTAGTCTTACATTCAACTGCTTTTATTTCCAGCAAATTTCTTAACATGTGTTCTGTAAATATTAGCATTAACATAAAAAGATTAAACAACTGAGACGTAAACTGAAGAAGTTTCGCAGACGTTTGAGGAAGAGAAATAGAATAATGAGTCCCTGAACAAAGTGGAGGTCAATATCAGAAGGAACGGTCAGTATCTGATGTAACCTCCAGCTGCTTTAAGTACTACAGTGCATCTCATCCTCATGGACTGCACCAGATTGGTCAGTCAGAAATATAGAAAATTCTAAAGGATTTACATAATTTCAGGTGCCTGCACCACCATTTTGAAGGAATGGGCAAAACATTTGTGTGAGTGTGTTTGAAGTGGGTGCTTTTATTATTATAAGAACCATGAATATTGCACACTGTTTGCACAGAATATAGTAGCTGTAAATGTAAAGCTGTCACTATACTTAAATCATGTCTGTAGTAACTTACCAGGACCTGGGCCTGTGCCTTGGAGGTTGCCCTCGTCCTCAGTTGGATAATTGAAACTCATGACCCTGTTGAACAACTGAACCAGATGGCATATTAGTATAAACCATTGTGATAAATTTCATTGCTCTTTCACTGGTTTTGAATATGAAGAATATCTGAAGTGTTATCACTGTATTTTGCCATAAACACACACAGGGCCGTATTCAGAGATTGTGACGTAAGGTCACAAATCTCAGACATTTATGTACATCTCTAAGCCTGAGCACCTGATTCATTTCTGCTTTTCATTTATAATCATGTACGATCCCTTTTTCATGCTGCCTGCCTCTGTTCCAACATTGATCAGATTATGAAGATGATTTGTAGAAGCCTAAACGAAGACGTTTTCGGTCCTGCCTCTGCACACACGTTAGTCCAAAAGTTATGTTTGGGAAATGATTGTAAGTTGATTTTCTGGCTTTTATGTTCAGATTTTCAACTAACAGATCTTTAAACACTAAAACCCTAAAATAAGTCAGAGATAGAAAATGCAAACTGAAGAGAGAAATAGTGTTTTCCCCTTTGTTCTCAAATGTAATATGTACAAAAAAAAAGACACATTGTGGCTGCATCAAACAGTAAGATGGTGGACTTAATACTGCTGGACTTAATACTGCTCCTCGCTCGAGAAGATATCACACAAGAATAATGTGCGAAAGTTCAAGGTAGGAATCACCTGACTCTGAGACACGTCTCTGTTTTAGACAAACCCCGCCCCCATGTGCGTAACTCTGACCTCACTGCTGTAGTAAAGACTTCTAAGGTCTGAATACTGATGTGTGGAATAAAATCCTCACTCAGTCATTAACTCTACTCTGAATACGACCCGACATATGATGATTTAGGAAGTAAGTAACGTTTTAAAATCTGTGGTTTTTTTCTATAAAAAGTCAGTTTTCTTACCTGATGCATGACACTCATCTCTATAAATGGCACCTCAAATGTGTTGTTGCTCTAGTTCTGTGTAGACAGGTGTCACTCAGTAAACTTTTGATTATAAAACACCTTGACACTCGTACAGTAATTATCAACCTTCATGAACAGATCTGATTATGTTACAGTACAGAGAACTGAATGCAGTGTTAAAACACTCGAGGAACAGAATTGTTGTTTTAAATCCAGTTTACAGAGCAGAGGACCGTCCTTTACATTGGCTCTAAAGGTGGAGTTTAATTTTAGACTTGTTTGTCACCTTTGTGTGGTAGATTTGAGAAAGAGGTGGGACTTTTAAAATAAATCCAGTATAGGAGGAAAAAACAGATTTTTATATAACATGTAATGTAGCACAGTAAGGCTATTAGACAAGCAGCAGTCAGAGCACACGGACAGGAGGAATTCAAGATCAGACCATGATATATTTATGTTTAAATTTATAGAATTCATTTCTTTTTATAACATAAGGAATAAAACTAAATTATATCCATTATAAATATTCTTTGCCTTGCATTCTTTAGATTCTTTAGTGTTTGTCCACCATTTTGTTCACTGCACACTTTGTCATCTCTTTCACATTCCCTTTGATATTATATTCCCTCACTGATCAGCTTCTGGTTTATGTTGGTTACTGTATTTTTTATTTAATTTATTTTTAACTTTTCCTTTAAATGTTTAATGTTCTTGGATTTCTTTTTAATTACAAGGAAGATAAACAGCTTTATTTTCTTAGGGTTTTTTTTTTAAAAACGTGGTAATCATGATTATGCAAATGTTGCTTTCATTGTTGCTTTATTTCTACTCAGCAAATAAACCAAGCTCCATCTTTTATATAATAACTAAATATAATTACATAATGAATAAACATAATATCTTATTTTCCAGTGGATGTAATCTTATCTTCTGGCTACAACAGAAACATAATCATGGTATAGTGATGTATTCAGTTAGTAGGACCATTTCAGATTGAGAAACATGAACAAATAAATTTCAACCTTAATGTTCAGTGCTACAGAAAGTCTTTCATTAACTTACTGTTTCTTCTGCTCTGGCTGGAAAGCTGCTCTGACGCTGTGAGTCCGCTTCACTGAAGAAGTGTGGGATATAAAGCTGTACCTGGGCACCTCCCAGATATTTCCTTTCACTTTCATTTATTTATTTGTGAGAAAATAAACCCCATGGAGGTAAAGTATCACAAGCTGATGACTAGTTAAATTAGTTCGGTCTTTTGAAGGGGAGTAAAACATCATCTCTGATATAGTTATATATTCTATAGGCTTAGTTATAAGATCCATAGTCTGGATTTTTTTGCCTGATATTTACATGTATTTTTCCATTGAAAAGAAGTCATCACTGCTACATTTTAATCCACATAAAAAGGTTCTGTAACGCAGGTGTGATGCATTTTTGAGGTGCCGGATCCTGTTCTGTCAGAATTCGGCACCATTAAGCTCTGGGAGTGGGATTTATTCATCAGAACCTGAAGAGTCAGTTCTCGAAGTCGATGTTCTGAACGCAGGAAAAATCAGCAAATGTCAGGATCTGAGCAACTCTAACATGTGTCAAATTGTGTTGGCTAGATGACTGGGTCAGAGTATATGTACAGATATGACGGACAGAAAAATGACACAGACAGACATAATACTTGTCTCCATCTGTTTCTGGCATGAAAGACCTCTGTAATGAATTTACCTGGCAGAGGCAGCAGGATAGAGGATTCCATTGTAAATAAATCATCTTTCTGTGATAATTCACTCTGGACTGATATCTGTAACGTTTTAAGGGATTCAACAATAAATGGCAGAAACCATTTTTGCTTGTGTGCTTTATAAATGTCTTCAAATTCTGTAGCAATAGGCTGAGTAGAATAGTCTATAAATATTCTCGACAGACCTTAACACTTAAATCCTTTTAGTACAAAACCAATATTTTCCCTAATTAGGAACTGTCAGTAGAACCCCGGTGTGTGAGAGTGTAGAGGAAGACTTGAGAGACAGACAGAATCTTAACTTCGCTCATTACGTTCATTCAGATCCAGCTTCTCAATGCACTTTCAAAATACAACAGAAAACACCAGTCACTTTCACTCCATCAGGTTCAAAGTTCATGCTTTTTGGCCTTTATATGCAGTATCTCACAGAAGTGAGTACAAGTGAAAATGGCCAAATTGGGCCCAAAGTGTCAATATTTTGTGTGGCCACCATTATTTTCCAGCACTGCCTTAACCCTCTTGGGCATGGAGTTCACCAGAGCTTCAGAGCTTCACAGGTCTCCACTGGAGTCCTCTTCCACTCCTCCATGACGACATCACGGAGCTGGTGGATGTTCGAGACCTTGTGCTCCTCCACCTTCCGTTTGAGGATGCCTGATCTCCGTCCACAGCTAACGCTTGACCATGCAAACCAACGCCACACTGAACATATTTTTGTTTTTTGTTTGTTTGTTAGTTTGTTTGTTTGCTTGTTTGTTTGTGTAGAGGTGCTACCCAAAACTGCACAGTCTGACATGAAGATAATACAGAGCTGCATGATGAAACCCAGAGATCACTGCAGGGGATAACACAGAACTGCATGCTGTAGGTATTTATGTAAAGAAATAAACATAATAATAATAACAATGATAATAATAATAATAATAATAAATAATAATAATAATAATGTTGTTGTTGTTGTTATTTACAGTATTTACAGTATATAATACAATCAGTCCAAACTAAATGATTGTAAAATACTTCACACCTAATGAGAACTCCATGGTCTCATGAATTAAAGTTTTGTTCACCTAAAAACCAAATAACTTTTGAAGGGAATCCGCCCAATCATTCCCTATGACATTTGCTTTCTGTGATTTTGCGCCCTCTTGTGGTCCAGATGAAAACCACTGTAGTAGAGACAAACAGGGAGCCGGCAATGTGCGACTTTTATTTTGAAACCCGTGGACTAACCGGAAGTTTGTATCCGTTTGACGATGTTCAGACATCCCGCCCACTTTTAATGATCTTTCTCCCATATCCCATTCCTCATTTCCGTGATAACTATTTGTAGATCAGCGGTATGATGATGATGAGCAGAGCTCAGTATAGAGTCTGATGTCGGTCGTTAGATCAGATGACCGACTATGGCTGATCTTCAGGCGCAGGTAGCATAAGGCACTCTGCACTGTAAATACCCCTCTAACCCTCGGGTACAATCCGGGCACGGTGTTATTCTGGTGCATGATATTGCTGAGTATATGTTAGCGTAAACCGGATATCCGGTTGTGTGCAGCCGTTAATCCGTGTGTACGTGGCGATAACAACGTAAGCATGGTTTTCTTATATATTTTTTTATGTATAAATATAACCTTTAACAATGTGACAACATCCTTAAAAAGAAAAGTTAGTTCCTGTGTGTGTTACAGCAGCTATAAACACTCCACTAATAATAAACAGGTTAAACACGTGATGTGGAGAAGGAGTCTCCAGTATCAGTGCTGTGTGACAGTCAGAGGTGAAGCTCTGCACAGAGTCTACACTTCTGCACAGTTTCTCTGGAACAAAAGACAACAATGCCGTTTATTTATGTTTTATTAACTTGAAGAGAGAGAGAATAAAGAAAGAGAGAGAGTAGAGAGAGAGAATAAAGAGAGAGAGAGTAGAGAGAGAGAATAAAGAGAGAGAGAGTGAGAGAGAATAAAGAGAGAGAGAGAGAGAGAGAGAATAAAGAGAGAGAGAGTAGAGAGAGAGAATAAAGAGAGAGAGAGTAGAGAGAGAGAATAAAGAGAGAGAGAGTGAGAGAGAATAAAGAGAGAGAGTAGAGAGAGAGAGAATAAATAAAGAAAGAGAGAGAATAAAGAGAGAGAGAGAATGAGAGAGAGTGAGAGAGAGAATGGTGAAGGAAGGAGTGTTTATAGCTGCTATAAGATAAGAACAGGAACGTGGGATGTGGACTTTTTTGACTGAACTTTCTCCAACAGTAAAGTAACTATAAACAGATAAAACATAAATAGTTGCTAAATCAGTGAGGTGTAAGAGGAATAAAGCGTTTCCCAGCATGTTGTTGGAGGAAAATAATCACTAACAGGATGGAGAAGAGAAGTGTGTTTTCTTCTCTAAACCTTCGAGACATATAAATGAGACTGTGTTCATTCTTCATGCAGGAGGAGCTTTCGAAGATGTCCTACAGAGAAAACTGGAAGTGAGTCTGTTTCTCTCCTCTACAGTCGGTGTCTGATTTTAGGGCCTCGGCAGAACCTGTCACTGCGCTTTAAAGATAAAATAAAGTTTGGTTGTGAACGATCCTGTGTTCAGTTTGCGTTCTGAGACCTGAGAGAGAATGGAACCTCTGTTCTAGATCAATAACCTTTATAATCTGTATAATCTTTATATTCTTTATGCTCTGGACTCAGAGAGATTTTAATTTCGCAGAAGCAGGTGTTTGTGCTGGGAATGTGATCCTGATGATTTAATATCTCCAGTGAGGGAAAGAAGTATTTGCTCCCCTGCTGATTTTGTACATTTGCCCACTGATAAAGAAATGATCAGTCTATAATTTTAATGGTAGATTTATTTGAACAGTGAGAGACAGAATAACAACAAAAAAATCCAGAAAAACGCATGTCAAAAATGTTATAAATTGATTTGCATTTTAAGAGGGAAATAAGTATTTGACTCCCTCTCAATCAGAAAGATTTCTGGCTCCCAGGTGTCTTTTATACGAGTAACGAGCTGAGATTAGGGCACACTCTTAAAGGGAGAAATCCTAATCTCAGCTTGTTACCTGTATAAAAGACACCTGTCCACAGAAGCAATCAATCAATCAGATTCCAAAACCTCCACCATGGCCAAGACCAAAGAGCTCTCCAAGGATGTCAGGGACAAGATTGTAGACCTACACAAATGTGGAATGGGCTACAAGACCACCGCCAAGCAGCTTGGTGAGAAGGTGACAACAGTTGGTGCGATTATTCACAAATGGAAGAAACACAAAAGAACTTTCAATCTCCCTCCCCCCTGGGGCTCCATGCAAGATCTCACCTCGTGGAGTTAAAATGATCATGAGAACAGTGAGGAATCAGCCCAGAACTACGGGGAGGATCTTGTCAATGATCTCAAGGCAGCTGGGACCATCATCACCAAGAAAACAATTGGGAACACATACAAAACGTGAAGGACTGAAATCCTGCAGCACCCCCCAAGGTCCCCCCTGCTCAAGAAAGCACATATACATGACCGTCTGAAGTTTACCAATGAACATCTGAATGATTCAGAGGACATCTGGGTGAAAGTGTTGTGGTCAGGTGAGACCAAAATGGAGCTCTTTGGCATCAACTCAACTTCGCCGTGTTTGGAGGAGGAGGAGGAATGCTGCTTATGACCCCAAGAACACCATCCCCACCGGCAAACATGGAGGTGGAAACATTATGCTTTGGGGGTGTTTTTCTGGAAAGGACAGGACAACTTCACGCGCATCAAAGAGACGATGGACGGGGCCATGTACCGTCAAATCTTGGGTGAGAACCTCCTTCCCTCAGCCAGGGCATTGAAAGAATGGGTCGGGATGGGTATTCCAGCACGACGATGACCCAAAAACACACCGGCCAAGGCAACAAAGGAGTGGCTCAAGAAGAAGCACATTAAGGTCCTGGAGTGGTCTAGCCAGTCTCCAGACCTTCATCCCATAGAAAATCTGTGGAGGGAGCTGAAGGTTCGAGTTGCCAAACGTCAGCCTCGAAACCTTAATGACTTGGAGAAGATCTACAAAGAGGAGTGGGACAAAATCCCTCCTGAGATGTGTGCAAACCTGGTGGCCAACTACAAGAAACGTCTGACCTCTGTGATCGCCAACAAGGGTTTTACCACCAAGTACTAAGTCATGTTTTTCAGAGGGGGTCAAATACTTATTTCCCTCATTAAAATGCAAATCAATTTATAACATTTTTGACATGTGTTTTTCTGGATGTTTTTGTTGTTATTCTGTCTTTCACTGTTCAAATAAATCTACCATTAAAATTATAGACTGATCATTTCTTTATCAGTGGGCAAACGTACAAAATCAGCAGGGGAGCAAATACTTTTTCCCCTCACCGTAGATTGTTATACTTATAGAGTTACTCACGTCCTCACGGTGTGTTTTCAAGACTTCATTATGTTTTTGTTGTAATGGGGTGTGTGTGTGGTTATTATATCACTGTAATGAGTAAAGCCTTCCTCTGAGCCAGATCTGTGAAATGAATGTGTGTACAGGAGAGTTCCGGCGTGCACGCTTGTGTCAGGACGAGGCCGTTCCTCATGCCCCTGCAGACGTGTCCTGTGGTTTATGAGTGTTTATGACATGTTTGTGTTCACCTGCACTTCTCTGTAGAGTCCAGCATGAGAAACTGCACGTTAAGCACCGAGGTCATGAGGCCATGCACGCTGAGATGGTCCTGATCCTCATCGCCACTCTGGTGGTCGCTCAGATCGTCCTGGTCCAGTGGAAACACCGACACTGCAGATCCTACACCGTGAGTCTCTGTAGAACTGATGGATTAGACAGGTCCGGTGTAGAAAGAGGCTCGGATGATCGGCGCACGCGGGTTTATAAGATGAAGATGCGCTGTGTTTAATGACTCACAGTTTCTGATGCGGATCAGTGATTCGTTTCAATTCCTCACGGCGCGACTTGGCTTAAACGTGACGTTGGGTCTCTGGACTGTGTGCAAATCACTGAAACATCATCAAACACCAACTTCAGACATGAAAGAAGTCTGTACAGTGCCTGGCAGGAACCACAACCAATCAGGAGAGAGAGAGAAAATAAAACCAACAGGAGGGAACGAATCTAATATTCTACTATAAGAGGAAACAGGATTCAGGAGTTTCTCACTGAACAGATATTTATTCTTTAATTTGATTCCAAAATAAAAAACAAACAAACAGCTGGGTATATTTCTCTGTGTGTGTGTGTGTGTGTGTGTTGTGTGTGTGTGTGTGATTGCAGTTAGTGACGCTCCTGCAGATGTGGGTGGTGCCTCTGTATTTTACCATAAAGCTGTACTGGTGGCGTTTTTTGTCCACGTGGGGCATGTTCTCCGTCATCACCAGCTACGTGATCTTCAGAGCCACACGTAAACCTCTGTCTGGGAGAACACCCAGGTATGAGCGATAGTCTATCATTTACTGAAGATGTTATTTGACTTTTGTAATAAAGTCACATGAATAAAGTCCGTGTAAAGGAACGGTCTGTGTGACGTTTTACAGGATGGTGTATAAATGGTTCCTGCTGATTTACAAGCTGAGCTACGCCGTCGGAGTTCTCGGTTACCTCGCCATTATGTTTACGCTGTTCGGGTTCAACGTTTTCTTCAGGTATGTGCACTCTGTCCCAGTATCACACTTCAGCACACTGAAATGCTTTGTCTAAATCAGAGGTGTCAAACATACGTCCCGTGGGTCAGAACCGGCCCGGTGAAGAATCTTTTCTGGGCCACTAAATATAAATTTAGATTTCCTGTTCTAAACTAAAACCATCATGCACACTACCTGAATACAAATGTGCAAAAAGAGCGCTCTGTAATTCCACTAGGGGGCGAAGTAGAGCAATAATCTCAGGGCCATAAACTCACTAAATGTGTTCTGATGTAGTTCTTCATTAGAAAGTTTCAAATCCGATCCGCTGTAAATGTTCCAAAAGAACTGATGCAGCGGTTTCGCAGTAATGTGGCTGAACTAAACTTTTCAGTGTAACCGTATACAAGTTTATTCCTCCTACTTCAGTATTACAGCCGGTTCTGTCCCGAAGTCCATTTCAGTTCAGTAACACTGCAAAATGTGGGAATGTTCAGGGGGTGAATACTTATGCAAGCCACTGTATATGCACAGTACAACCAAAATCCTTTAGTTCGGTTTACGTGTTTATATATTAACATGTTCATATGTGCGTTATTCAGAATGTAGCATTCAGATGAAAGCTGATGAATGAAGACAGAAAGAGAGGGAGAGAAAGAAAGAGAGGGAGAGAAAGAGAGAAAGAAAGAGACTGAGAGAAGAGAGAGAGGGAGAGAGAAAGAGAGAGAGGGAGAGAGAAAGAGAGAGAGAGAGGGAGAAAGAGAGAGATGAAGAGAGAGGAACAGAGAAAGAAAGAGAGGGAGAGAAGAACAGAGAGAAGGAAAGAGGGAGAGAGAGAAAAAAAAGAAAGAGGAAGCGTTTGTGAACTTCGTCACTAAACTGGTGGTTGTGTTTGACACGTCTGGTCTAATCGGATGTTAAAACCATGAAATAAAGTCCAATATGAAGGAGTTTTGATTGGACAGGATCAGAGCGGAGGACTCGATGGATGTGGGCGTGATCATGCTGTTCTACGGGCTGTACTACGGCGTGATGGGACGAGACTTTGCCGAAATCTGCTCCGACTACATGGCGTCCACTATCGGGGTAAACGCTCTTCACCACACTCGCGCTCCTGCTGTTGTACACGCTCCTTTCTTTCAGTCGTTATCATTCCATCAGCTTCCTCGGGGACGTACACGCGGAGCTACTGGTTTCCCTGAGGAGATATTTAAGGAGCCGGTTGCTGTGGAATAAAACCCATGTGGACGTGCTGATTTTGGGTGGCAACAGTAGCTCTGCTTCACCACGCCACCCTGTTATTGATTATTTTCCTATAACCACATGACCCCAAGTCTTTTATTCCTCCCTGTGTATATAACTGGTGTGTGTGATGTTCCCTCAGAACCACGTTGTCCTGAAAATGTGCAGCGTTTTGTGTGTTTCAGTACTATAACATGTGTGTTTCAGTACTATAACATGGGCGGAATGCCGTCTCGGAGCCTGTGCCATGATATCTGTGCGGTGTGTGGACAGAAGACGTTGGTGGACGTGGACGAGGAGGGGGTCGTCGAGGACACGTACCAGCTCTCCTGCAGTCACATGTACGTCAGGATTTCATTCCACTGCACACGTTCACTTCCGCTTTCGTTAAAAACTCCATCAGGTTTGGACTCTAAACTAAACGAAGCAGGTGTGTTGGGGAAAATACGAGACACGTGACCGTGTCGTTGTTTACAGACGTCACTCAGTAATGTATGAAAACGTCTTAACGTTTGTCTTTCCTGGGTTTTGAGTTCGTGATGAGTTTTCTCTGCAGATTTCTGAAATGTTCAGCTGTGAATGTTGTTGGCTGCCAGATTTCACGAGTTCTGCATTCGCGGCTGGTGCATTGTGGGAAAGAAGCAGACGTGTCCGTACTGCAACGAGAAAGTCGACCTGAAACGGATGATGAACAACCCGTATCCTTTACCTTTATTTTATTCTGATCCAGGTGATTTTATACAACGTTTTTTATGGTAGATGAATAATGTTTTGTGTATAGCATCTGTGTGTGTGTGTGTGTGTGTGTGTGTGTGTATAAGACATGTAGATGTATGTAAAACATCTAGTTGTTTGTTGTTGTTGTTATTTCCTTAAGCCTGCTCTCCAGCTGGGAGAGGACACACGTCCTGTATGGCCAGCTGTTGGATTGGCTCAGATACTTGGTCGCTTGGCAACCGATTATTATCGGAGTTGTGCACGGGATCAATTTTTCACTCGGTCTCGAGTGAAGTGTGATTACGCTTTCTTTAAACTGTAGCTGTTTACTGCTCAAGTATTTATTTATAAATGATGACTTCATGGAGGAAATTTCTTCTGTAGCTTTTTATTTGTTTGATAAACGACACGGCCGCCTTGAGCATCGCCTCGGACTTTATCCTTTATAATAATTCTCCAAAACAAAGCAACTGAAACACACACACACACACACACACCGTATACGTGGCCTTTATTACTCCTGCAGGAGCATATTATGGTCTGTTGTACACTCCTTACACCACAGCACTGTTAAATCCTGGACTCAGTGATGATAAACGGTTTAAAACTTAGTGTGTAATCGCTGAGGTGAAGTTTTCTATAAGGAAGCGTTTATTTAATATTTATGGAAGGAGTCTCTAGTGTCAGCACATTGGAAAAAAAGAGAGAGAATAGAGAGAGAGTAAAGAGAGAAAGAGGAGAGAGAGAATAGAGAGTTAAGAGAGAGAGAATAGAAAGAGAGAGTAGAGAGAGAAAAAGAATAGAGAGAGTAAAGAGAGAATGAGAAGAGAGAATAGAGAGGAAAGAGAGGTCTGGTGAGGGAACTGTTTATAGCTGCTATGAAATCGATGAGAACAGGAACTGACTCGTTTCAGTGACGGTCCTCGAGGTTAAATGTAACTACAAAATGGATAAAAATTCTTGTGTTTATTAATAAATAGAAATTGTAGTTGTTTGCTCGGTGCTGTGGTATAAGAGGAATAAAACACTTCCAGATGTGCTGTTCTAGTGGATTATATATATATATGGATTATTATACACCACTCCATCGCTGATAAAGTTCCTCTAACAGCTCGGCTTTAAGTCTGTTATTCCTCAGAGACCGCTGGTTTTATTTGTAGCACAGAATCAGGACTGGATTCTCTTCTGGATTTTTCTCTTTAAACAGTTGTGAGTAATGTATTTTTACTCCGTCGGTAAAGAACAGCCATATCAGACTTAAAGCGTCGGTCTTTACGCACGTGCTTATTTATCAAGACCGTTTTTGATCGTTAAATACTGTTTATTTAAACTGTGATGCGTGTCGTGGCGTCGTTTACTAACGGAAAGGAATGTTCCGTGGGAATGTGATCACACTTCACCGTGCTTCATGTGACCCAGGGTTTGAGTTGTTCGGCGTGAACGTGACGTCGGAGATGTCGCAGATCTCCTCAGAGTGTCGTGGTTTGTGTCTTCTGTCGTCGTTCCGTCCGGCGGTTCAGAACCGCTCGCTGTGTGACGGGCCGCTGCTAAATCTGCTGCTTGTACGCGGAACTTCCGCTGTGAGGTGAAAGTAGACCAGCGGCGCTGAGCGTGTCGTCATTATTGCATCAGAATCGTATTTATCTGTTAAAGCGAGGTGCGTTTACACTTTATGTTCATGATGTAGGTTCAGTATGAGTTGTGTTTACACTTCACAGTATTACACACAGGAACACTAATGCCACTCTTTATTGCAGGACATTTATGTTTGTGTACTTCTTCTGCTTTTAGTTGTTGATTCTTTCGCTGTGAAAGTGTGTGTTCATTCGAAAACCTGACTAAAAGATATCAGTGGATTTATCTGTATGAGGTTCAGGTTTATAGATGATTTATGAGACATCAGGGTGGTGTGAGGCTCGTGTACGTCACATTCATTCGTTTTTCTTGGCCCAAACTAAAATGGTACATTTTTAATTGACTTGCCAACCCCCACCCACGAGTCAGCTCTCTTCTGTCATACTACAGCTAGGAAAGAACTATCTACCCTCTTCTACACACACCAGCTCACAGACATCCACGATTGGCTAGCGTGACTGTGATTGACAGGGGGAGAGAGAGTATGCCCCTCCCACCCAGAGACCGTTTTGCTCTCTTGACTCCCGGCCGCAGACGCACATCCGTCTCGGTCAGGATCGTTCATTAATGCGATGTTGTCTACATCTCGTTAGAATTTTGTACATTTTGGAGTGGATGCAGTTTACACGGCGTAATCTCAGTGTGATGCTGTTTCACTTTAAAACAATCTGTACTGCTGACGTTTCAATGGAATTGCATTTAACATTCAGTTGTTAATAAAATAATATATATAAATACAGATTTTTAATATATTTCTGTCTGGTGCTTTTGTCCTACTTTGTTAAAGTTACACGTTTAAAGAGACTTTTTCAGTCCCTCCAGGATTTCACAGAAACTGGCGCAAAATCAAGGAAACGCCACAATATTCCGAGGATTTCAAAAAATTATAATTTTTAAAAAATATATATATAAAGATTTTGTGCAGATTTGGGACGAGACGCATCATGTGACGTCATTACATCGCCCTCTTCGAACACGAGTACAACTAAAAGGTCTCATTTATCAAACATCACTGTGAAAGAGCACGCAGAACTGTTTCGTGCGACTGCGATTTCGCCAAGTCGATTAGTTTTCCAGAAAAAAAGTTGCATCACATGTTTATAAAAAATTTTTTTTAAATCCGAAATCCTGGACGGACTGATTATTTGGTTTCTGATTAATTACAGTAACAGTTATAATAATATCATTAGTTATAATGATCATTTCTTCCCATTTTTTTTCCTTATTGTTTTTGTTCGGTTTGTTTCCTGCTGGAAAGATTAGAAGCGAAAACACTGATGCACAAACATCTCTGCAGTTAATAATAATAATATTTTAATGTTATTCAGCATCATGACTTATCAACATTGACACCAACGTTAGAAATCAAAGCTTTAAACTGTAAACAAGCGATCCTCAATGAAGCGGTTAAAAGGGAATTGGAAATTAATTTGGTTTGTGGCGTTTCTTTTAAAAATAACGTTAAAGCTTTTTGGGTTTTTTTTTTTTTTTTTACAGAACATGAACATTCAAGTGGAATTTTAAATCATCCAGTAAATTTAACATTCCTAGATAGTTTTTTCCCCCCATCAGTGCAAATGAAACTGTACAACATTCAAACAATTCGAATAAAATACGAACGAAACGCCAGATTTGAATGCGACAGCAAAAATCTGAAATATTTGTGATGGAAGTACTTTTGCCACTGAAATGTATTATGAATGAATTAACCAGGCTGTTTTTCTATTATTACGAGTTGGTAAAACATGCCAATATGAGATGACCCCATGTATAGATGCGTGTATATAGCAGACTTATTGAAAGGATGAGCAAGATCGACCCCGGCGCTGAATTAAAGAGCTGGATCACGTCACCTACTGGCCAAAAAGAACACTATTAATACACATCCTGCACTTTTTCTGAAACATTAGTCAAGATAAATACATAAATATAGAGATTTTTGTTCCTTTTAAATATTTGAAAATAAAAAATTGAGGCCTGATATTCGCTAGTAAAGTCCAACAAGAAGGCGAGACGAGAGTGTGTGTTATCGTGGATCTACTTTTAGAGCTCCTACACTTCCATAGTCTACTAACAAGGAATTAATTCCCTGTACTATAAATGTTTAAAGCAGACCTATTATGCCCCTTTTTACAAGATGTGTAATATAAGTCTCGGGTGTCCCCAGAATGTGTCTGAAGTTTCAGCTCCAAGTACCCCACGGATCATTTATTACACCCTGCTGTAAATGCCTCTGGTTGGGTGGAAGCAAAAACACACTGTTTTCATGTGTGTCTCTTTAAATGCAAATGAGCTGCTGGTCTCCACCCCCTTTCCGAAAGACGGCTGTGCCTTAACAGCTCGTGCTTCAGATACCGTGTTCAGCCCTGTATGTATGAATTATACAGACAGGAAGTGGTTTTGGGTTTAAATAAAAGTGAAGACGTAGCTCTGCTCTCCGCGAATACAATCGAAGTCGACAGTAACTTTAGCTGCAATAGCCGTGGAATCTGCTAACGAGCTCAATCGGAAAGACCATTTCCAAACATTCAGGGGAGGAGCTATGCTAATAGGGCAGAGTCTGTTACCAGTCGTGGGCGGGGCCTGTTCCATCGTGTTGGAGAGAAAACACGAACGACTGTTTATGATTTCTGGGGAATCTAAAAGAGGAGTGTGTGGATTTGTATAGGGTGGGTGTGTACACACACTGCTGACACACACTTATCTTCACACACCATGTAAAAGTGAATTTAGCATATTAGGTCTCCTTTAATGTTTATTTACTCTAAAAAATCACTGAGAGATGGACGTCGCCATCAGGAATATGCTTTAAAGCGCAGAACGAAACAGATTAAGTTCGTTTTCGTCTTTAAATAGTGTCGTTCAATTCAGACTTGAAGAGCCGTGCTGGAGAGCGTGGCAGAACGTCTGTAACGGTGTTCACATGCACGGAGTGTAACTCAGATTTAGCAGTAAAGGCAGAGCAAATGGACTTTTCAGGTTCGATTCCATACGCATGCTCCTCTGATCGCATAAAACTCCATTACAGTGCAGCAAATATTCGTCTGTGAGGCTGCTGAATAAAGGTGTGGTCACGTTATAACTCCAGAGGTGTAAAGGTCTAGGGTTTAGCCGTACCTGGTGATCTTTGTGTTTCAGCTCTTCACTTTCACACACGCTGGTAAGGGTTAGTACGCAAAAATATATCTTTTTCCCCTCAACAAAACAGCAGATGAGCCACTTAAACGCCGTAAAACGCCACTTTCATCCAGAAGAGAAAAAAACTAATATATAATAATAATAATAATAATAATAATAATATATTTTAAATTCTGTATTTTTGAGCTCTAAGTTATAAACGTTTGGCGAGAGACGAAACTCTATGTTTTTTAAAGGGTCAAACAGTGAGGTCAAAGTTCACCGAACCTAAACGATTCTACAGGATGAGAAATGAAAATAATACGCAAACGTGTACGATGTGAGACGATTCCCGCGTGTAAACCCAACACAACCTGGAAGCTGAATGTGACCACACTTGAACTTTACAAGCCTCAGCTGTCCCAAATATTCATCCGATAGCACTGACAATAACTATTCAAGACGCGTCGATCCATTCCGGCCAGAACGGAGCAGGTAGCACAGGAGAGTAAGCGCGATGGATCTGCAGTAGAAATGCACGAGAGAGATGCTGAATCACTGAAGGTAACGGTACACCTTAAAACAGTGATTACCGGAGTCGGCCACAACGACATGGCCGTCGGCGGTGAGGGCGAGACCCTGTGGCCCATAAAGAGGATCCGCCGCCGTGTTGATGTAGGACAGAAAAGAACCGCTTCCATCAAACACCTGCAGGAACAGAGGGGATGACGACACAATTTATTACAGTCACACGGTGACGCTCAGGTCCCAGAGACGGTCCACGTTTCTATGTTCGCGTCTGACCACACCTGCACCAGGTATTCACTGCAGCTCACAGATGCAAACATGAACGTGATTCACTTATAATACCTGTATGCGGCTGTTTCCCCAGTCAGCTACGATGATGTTCCCGTTAACGTCCACTGCCACGCCTGTGGGAGCGTTGAACTGACCGTTGCCTTCACCGTTCGAGCCGAACTTGAGCAGGAACTCGCCTTCAGCACTGAACACCTGTAAATAAGAACGGAGCCAATCTGTAATAAACTGGAGGACGAACGGATGCAGGTATCAATGCTGGATTATTCCACAGCGCTGTAGAATTCTGGATTCTGATCTATAACCGTAACAGCAGCCCTGAGTGCAGGTTTCATTCAAATCACAGGTTTATGTTTATGCACTTTTTATGTCTTATTAAAGAATAAAGAGATTGAATAGAGAGAGGGCTGGTGTGGGAACGACTGTTTGCAGCTGCTATAACGCAAGTTACAACAGGAACTAACTCGTTTCACAGACATTCCATGAAATGTAACTATAAATGGATAAAAATTATGGTGTGTTTTTTTTTTTTAATAAATAATGCTAGTGTAATAATAATAATGTTAATGCTGGCAAAATGCTGTAGTGTGTGAGGAGTAAAACACTTAGTGGGAAGTGCTGTTACAGGAAACCTCAGATTGGTAATTCAGATGGTGATTACGCTTGCTCACACCATCAAAGATTTCCAGTTTTAAACTTGTGCACTTAACCCAAACTGCTTTAACACAACTCATTATGAAAAGGTTCAACATGATTAAACAGACAGCTCAGGAACATTTGAGTTTCACCATGTATAGCTTACCTTGACCGAATGATTGTGAAAGTCAGTGACAATTATTTCATTATTATTGTTGACCGCGGCAAAATGGGGTCCTGGAACGACAAAGAGTGTGTACAGTCAGCTGCAGAATTATTACACAAGGTAAATTCCCACCTCACACCCAGTGTTCCCGAGATCCAGGTCCACCACCACCCTGACCAGGATAAAGTGCTTTCTGAAGATGAATGAATGGTGTATTTTCTTCATCTTTTTACCCATCTTTACCAAAGGTGCCAATAATTCTGGAGCTGTACTTTAAAGTACTTTTTGAGTTCACGCAAACATTTTATATAGAGAGAGAGACATTGTGACAAAGCAGCTTTATAGAAATCTGGATGTAGGTTTAGATCCCTAATGATGGAAGAACTCCCTGCGACGATTTGAGGAAGAACCCATGAGAAGAACCAGACTCAAAAGGGAACCCGTCCTCATCTGGGTGACTCCGGATAGTGTGATTATAAATCATGTAGTATCTGTATACATATGCTCACACTGTGTGTAATACTGACTGTTGAATATTATATTACCTGCAAACTGTTTATCACCGTTTCCTCTGCTGCCAAACTTCGTTACCAGTTTCCCACTGGGCTGGAAGATGAACACCATGCAGGCCTTGTTGTCCACAACGATAACGTGACCGTTCTGATCCACAGAGACGCCCTTCGGACCCATCAGCCTACCAGACCCAAGCTTAGCCTACAGAATAGAAAGATCCATCAGGAAATGTCATCGATGTGTCTTTTTTCCTTTTCTTCCACGTTTAGATGAATTTCAACATAACAGCCGATCGCACTCCCAGGTCTAACATCTCCCCTGTGCTGAATCTTTAATGACACCCTCACCGTCCATCCTGCACTCACAGCTAAGACTGACTTTAGATAACATGCTCAGCTTCTCCAAGCACATCACATATACCAGTCTGCAGATTTCTTCTTCACTCCCTGACCTTTCCTGGCTACAGAATCTCCTCAAATTCTTATTCAAGCTCTAGTTATCTCCTGCTTCTTACTAGGTTCATAACCTCATGCACTTGCTTACTGAGATTGCCGTGTTCATATATGTCTAAAGCAACCGACCCAAAGGAGAAAACGCACCAGGTTCCGAAACAAACACTTCATATGAGCCAGGGGTGAAAATGCCTTTAGAGTACAGGTTCCAAACCATGGTCCTGGAGAACCCTGGACCCTTAATATTTGTGTTCCTTACTCACCTGATTCCACTAATACTTTACTTAACCTCCCTTCCTGAGATGAATCAGGTGTGTCAGAGCAGGAAAACACAAACATGTGCAGGACAAGGGGTTCTCCAGAACCAGCATTGGGAACCTGTTTCTTAGAGAGCACTCACCTTGTATTTGCCATCACTGGAGAAGATGCTAACCCACTTGTTATCATAGTCAGCAATGATAATGTCACCATTTGGATGCACAGCGACACCAGTGGGCCTCTGCAGCTGCCCCGGCGAACGGCCACGGACTCCAAACCGGCTCTGAAACTCTCCCTCGTTGGAGAAGATCTGGACAATCAATTAGAATATAACTACTCTTCATGTTTGATCACAAAGCAGTGAAACATTATTTTATTGAGAAAGAATTGCAATTTTAAGCCACTGATGAGAAAGTGACTAATCACCTGCACACACTGATTATTACTGTCTGCAATCAGGATACTTCCTGAAGAGGCGGCTACACCCTGTAGATTGGTGAATTCACCTTTATTTCTTCCTTTTGTTCCTGTGGAATAAATAAATCATAAGAGACCAGCCTGAAGACTACAGCAGTGTTGTAAGGAAAGAAGGCTATGGTCTTATTCTCCAGATCCTTCCTTCCTAATAACAGATTAAGGGGTTGTTGTGAGTCACAGTTATGTAACTCAAAGTGACTCAAAAAGCTGCATGCACATAAAGATTGAGAAATAAAGTACTGTAGAAGCAATAGAACATATGATTTTCACTTCATGCTATGTGGTCATTACTGACGACCCCATCTACAGTATTAACAGGAACAGGTGATTATTGTGCTTACCGATTTTGAAGATAAGATCATCTTCAATGGGATTTACTTTCTTCTTGGGTGTGCTGAACAAGCTCCCACCTCTCCGCACCCCTTTCTGTCGGCTCCTGCTACCCGGGGACTTGGCGCTCCGTCTCCTTGCACCACCTTCACTGGAGCCTGTGGAGGCGGCGTTGGCTCCAGACGTGGTGGTGGGAGAATCATCCGGAGAACCGATAACCTTCAGCCGGAAGGGGCTTCCTTTGATGTGCTGATCATAGAGTCTCAGTGCCAGACTAAAGTCTCCCTCCTTGTACAATGTGTACATGAACTCATAGGTGCCATTCTTATGGTCCAAAATCTCTCCATCCATGACACTGCCGTCGGGTGTGAAGACTTCTCCCGAGATGATAGCATTGCCTGACTTGCAGAGGCCCCCTGACTTGTCTCTGGTGGTTATGATGATAGAGGTTGGCTGACCAATGATGCATTGCTGTAGGCCATCTCCTGAAGCCTCAGTCTGGCTGGCCACCGCGTTGGTGGTGATAACCGCACCCAGGTTGTGGATGGATTTACGAAGTCCTTCTACTTCCATTATGAGCTCCAGCTGATCGTTCTCCTCAGGTTGGAGGGGAAGGCCCTGACTGGCCAGCTCGCTCAATCGCTCTCCAACGTCTTTATGAGTCTGCAAAACAACAGCCTCACTTGCCCCATCCAACGCCTCTCCTGTGTGACTACAGTTACTGCTGATATCAGCCCCCTCTTTAAGCAGAGTGTCTAACTGATTCTGCAGTACCTAAAACCATACAAACACATAAACCTTCTGCTTCTGAAATAAATAAACATCACTTTTGTATCATTTACTTGTAAATGCAATGATCTGTGACTTGACATCTGCACTAATTGCTGCACAGCATGCTTCTGGATGAATGAATAAGACATGTGCGTGCATTCACACACACCTTCTGTTTTAATCCATAGGTGACCTCTAACTCCATGAGCAGGACACTCTTACGGGTGTCCAGGGTCTTGTGCAGCTCACTAAAGGAGGAGTGGATGTCCTCCTCGATAGAGTTCTTCTGAGTGCTCAACTGCTGCAGTATGTCCTTCAGTGTCTGAACAGCATCTCTGATCTGGGGAAGCCTGGGTGATAAGTAACCAGTTCAGACAATCAAACAACTAACCAACTTTCCATACAGTAGAGAAAGACAGATGTCGTTGGCATACAGTTTGCCTGAAATATATGTTTTAAACGTTAGAATGGTTAAATGGGTTTTGAACAAGATATTCATATATCACGTACACCAGCATTGTAATTATGCGCATTGGCTGTTTAATCATGTACACATACCATATTGGATCTTTAAATTATAATAACTGTAGCCCATCTGTTGCTTGACACAGTTTTTCAAGCACCCACTAGCCCATACATCAGTGGGAGGAGACCACTAGTGACCACAGTCAAACCATTCTCAGTAGCGAGTGTTGAGATTGCATGTCACTATTAGGTTGAAAATAGTCTTCAAAATATCCAAACAACAGTCCTATGGTCATTAACGGACACTGATGAAAGCACTAAATTGAAACGAATTCAAATAATATCTGGTCGATCATGGAGGTCTCCATCTTTTATTAAACAGAGTAGACTGTGCACAGTATTCACTTGAATGCTACGTTTGGCCAAAACCCAACACTGCTCATCACCCTGTGAACACCAACCCTGCTGTGAAGCATGGTGGTGGTAGTGTCACGTTGTGAGGATGCTTTTTATCAACAGGAAAACAGATCAGTGTTGAGGGAAAGATAGATAGAGCAAACGACAAAACCTACTCCGGTCTGTGAGAGACTTGAGACTGGGGGGAAGAGTTTCAACTCCAACACTCCTAAGCATTCTGACAAAGCTACACTGGAGTGGTTCAGCACCAAAAGCCTGAATGTGTTAGAACGGTCCATTCAAAACCCAGACCTCAGTCTGATTCAGAATCTACGGCAAGACTTGAAAAGTGCTATTCACCAACAACCCTCTCCGTCCAGTCTGACAGAGCTCAAGTGGTTTTTTTACCAAGAAGAAAACATCAGGATCCAGATGTGCAAGGCTGAACAAAACATATCCCCGAAGATTTGCAGCCAAAACGGATCCGAACAAGTACTGACTCAGCGGAGTGAAGATGTAGGCAGCAAAGAAGTTTTAGTTTTTTTTATTTAACATTATATCACAACTATGTTGCACCTTTGAATGTTAGATATGCATTATAAGGACAAAAGTATGTGCACCCCTGACCATCACACCCATACAGTATGTGGTTCTTCTCCAAACTGTTACCACAAAGTAGGAATTGTATAGAACATCTCTGTAGCGTTACAGTTTCCCTTCACTGGTTGGCGTGGAAGACCTCAAGTGTCGACCTCTTATGGCTGAATGGGCACAAATCCCCACAGCCACGTTCCACAATTCCAATGAGGTACATATGGGTTCCACTACAACATGTGGGTGGAAATGTTTCGGGAGAAGAATTTCAAGTGACAACAAAGAGCTGTACCTGTTCTGAGCTGCGTTCAGTCTTTCATGCAAAGCTGTTCGCTGTTGAGCCACGATTTTTTCCAGTGACTCTGTCGGGTGGTCAGCATGTTCCCTCACAATACACTCCTCACACACGGCACTCTCACACGGCAGACAATAAAACGCTAGGGCCTGAAAATATATAGAAAACATAAGAACATAAATAATGTTTACATGACTGTAGGTGTGTGAGTGTCCGTGAGACGGGTGTGTGTATGAAGCAGAAGAACAATGTTCTTTAACCGGAACACAAGAGTAATCAGAACGTCATAACTCTCTATTATAAACTTACTTAATTTACTAATTCACTACTTTATTATCCTGCTGACATTTTATTTCTTTAAATTGTAGTTGTGTGAGTCTAACAGGTGACTGTCGTTGGTTCAGAGGTAGTTGCAGGGAAAGTTTTCATCCATCTGAGGATGCACTGATTTTCTTTCTGAATGCAGGCCACAGCGGAGTTCTGGGTACACACGGACTGATTTATTTTTCTAGGGCAGAAATATGAGAGTCACAGGAGACATAGTCTAAAACACTTTAGCCATGCTATCAGTGTGTGTGTGTGTGTGTGTGTGTCTGTGTGTGTGCTCCTACTTTTCCTTTATGTTCAGAGCAAACTGTTCCTTTGCCAGGAAAAGCCTCCAGAACGGTACATTCCTCACTGCTGCTGTCCGGAGAACCTTGCTGTGCCTCCATGTGGTTTGGAGGGAGAACTAAGTCAGACTAGCGCAGACGAGCACAGTGCGTGCAGACTGACATCAGAATCATGAAACTGAAAAAAATTAATCATTATTCTTTGGTGTAAGGCAGTGGGAAAACAAAGTCATCAGTATTTCAGCTGAAACACACAAGGGTCCAAAAGTCCGAGTCCATGTCTGAGTCATTAGTTCATTTAAATTTCAGTTTTCCCCCTAACAAAACTGTGAAAAAGACTGTGACTGTAGTGATGAATGAACATTTTATTATTATTATTATTATTATTGAGCTTCTTTTTGAAAAGATGTTTAAAGTAAAGTAAATAAGGAAATAAAAGTAAATAAAAAATTAAATAAGTGGATTTTATAAATGGTGTAAATTTACAATGTGGTGTTTTGGATCAAATGTAAATGAAGCACACAACAGAGCAGAGTTGTAAAGAATGTGTGATTGGCTGTGCTGTCTGGGTGGGAGGGGCATACGTTCTCTCCCCCGTCAATCTCAGTGACACTGGCCAATCGTGAGCGTCTGTGAGCTCATGTGGAAGAGGACGGATAGCTCTGACTTCACGTGTCTCAGAGGAAGCATGTGTTAACCTTCACCCTGCTTTCTGATCGGGGGGGACTGGGGCCTGGGGACTGGGGCCTGAGTACTGGGGACTGGGGCCTGAGTACTGGGGCCTGGGGACTGGGGACTGGGGCCTGAGGACTGGGGACTGAGGACTGGGGACTGGGGACTGGGGACTGAGGACTGGGGACTGGGGCCTGAGGACTGGGGACTGGGGCCTGGGGACTGAGGACTGGGGACTGAGGACTGGGGACTGAGGACTGGGGACTGGGGCCTGGGGCCTGGGGACTGGGGACTGAGGACTGGGGACTGAGGACTGGGGAATGGGGCCTGGGGACTGGGGACTGAGGACTGGGGACTGAGGACTGAGGACTGGGGACTGAGGACTGGGGACTGAGGACTGGGGACTGGGGACTGAGGACTGGGGACTGGGGACTGGGGACTGAGGACTGGGGACTGGGGACTGAGGACTGGGGACTGGGGACTGGGGACTGGGGACTGGGGACTGAGGACTGGGGACTGGGGACTGGGGACTGAGGACTGGGGACTGAGGACTGGGGACTGGGGCCAAGACCAAATCCAAAGATCCAAAATATAAACATATACATTAACATAAAAAACTGAAAACGAACAATTCCAGGAAATGGACGTGTGTAACACACTTATCTTAACACACACGGTTCTTACCTTTAATATGAAGTACAGAGTGTGTGTGTGTGTTCACACTAATGTTCACTGTGCAGTTCTGATCCACTGAACACACAGTTTTACAGCCCAAATATAATCTCCCCTCATCTTACACTCGGCCCTGTGGAGGACACACACACACACACACACACACACACACACACACACACACACACACACACACACACACACACACACACACACACACACACACACACACACACACACATAAACTCTGTACAATTTACTGACTTAAATTTTTCTCCATCACACCAGCATTTTACTGACACTCACATACTGCCATCTCTCTCTCCTCTCTCTCTCTCTCTCTCTCTCTCTCTCGCTGCCTCTCTCTTTCTCTCTCTCTCTCTCTCTCTCTCTCTCTCTCTCGCCTCTCTCTCTCTTTCTCTCTCTCTCTGTTTTCTCTCTCTCTCCCTCCTTTTTTTTCTCTCTCTCTCTCTCTCTCTCTGTCTTTCTCTCTCTCTCTCTCTCTCTCTCTCTCTCTCTCTCTCTCTCTCTCTCTCTCTCTCGCTGCTTCTCTCTCTCTCTCTCTCTCTCTCTCTCTCTCTCTCTCTCTCTCTCTTTTTTTTTTTTTTTTTCTTTCTTTTTCTTTTTTTTTTTTTTTTTCTCTCCTCCTCCCTTTTTTTTTTTTCTTTTTTTTTTCTCTCTTTTTTTTTTTTTTTTTTTTTTTTTTTTTTTTTTTTTTTTTTTTTTTCTCTCCCTCTTTCTCTCTCTCTCTGTCCTCTCTCTCTCTTTCTCTTTCTCTGTCTTTCTCTCTGCTTCTCTCTCTCTCTCTCTCTCTCCCTCCCTCTCTCTGTCTTTCTCTCTCTCTCTCTCTCTCTCTCTCTCTGTCTCTCTCTCTTCCCTCTCCTTTTCTCCCTTCTCTCCCTCCCTCTCTCTCTCCCGTCCCTCTCTCTCTCTGTCTCTCTCTCTCTCCCTCCCTCTCTCTCTCTCTCTCTCTCCCTCCCTCTCTCTCTCTGTTCCTGAGCTGAGTGAAGTGCTCAGTGTTCTATTTCTGCTTCA
>CM022772.1:107381-134881 GCA_012411365.1 Ameiurus melas | reverse complement strand
AGATTTAGGTTCCTGGTGAACAATCCTCTCTGAGATGACATGAGGAAGAAACCTTGAGAAGAACTAGAGTGAAGACACACAGAACTGAGTGTGTGTACAGGATGCTCAGTGTGAGCTGATTGTGAATCATAGTCCTGGGATGGGCTTCATGAGCAGTTTAGCGGTTAACTGTTCTGAGGAATAACAGAAAGAAGGAAAAGAAAACTACCTGAGTTGCATCCTGAGCTCCGATCCAGGTGCGTTTGTAGCTGCCAGCGATTTTCCCCATGTTCTTAAGAATAAGCTGCGTTTGATTACTGTGCACAGACGCAAGGTTTCCTCCCAAGAGCTGACAGTGTTGCTGCCAAGGAGAAAAAAATCAGAAATAAATGATCAGGTATAAACAAATAACTAATAAATAATCCGAAGTAGATTGTTTTTGAGTACATGAATGATGAATTCTAGTGTTAATAGCATCGTGTACAGACGAATAAAAAAAGACTAAACACTGAATACCTCGGCTTCTGCCCATGGTTTTGCTTCGGCTACGTATTTATAGCACTTATTCCCAAATCCTGTCCAACCAGTGTTGCATTTTTTTACAGGTGCTGATAATAATAACAATAACAATTATAACAACAACAACAACAACAACAATAATAATAATAATAATAATAATAATAATAATAATAATAATAATAATAATAATAATAATAATGATAATAATGATAATAATAATAATAATGATAATAATGATAATAATAATAATAATAATAATAATAATGATAATAATAATAATAATAATAATGATAATAATGATAATAATAATAATAATAATAATAATAATAATAATAATGATAATAATAATAATAATAATAATAATAATAGTAATAATAATAATAATAATAATAATAATAATAATAATAATAATATGATAATAATAATAATAATAATAATAATAATAATGATAATAATAATGATGATAATAATAATAATAATAATAACAATAATAATAATAACAATAATAATAATAATAATAGACAGTGATATGACTTACATTTCGCATCACATCCACTGAAAGCCAGCGTAATGAGGACAAACACAATTATAATCTTCATTTTGGTAAAAACCTTTGTAACAGAAATATAACATGAGTAAATAATATCTAATAAGTAAACAGTATAATGCAGGAAAGCTCCATATGGGTATAAAATGTCAGATATCATACCTCCAGGGAAGATTCTGGTAAAAAGGATTCTGACTAAAACGAAGCACCGGCTTTTATACCCATCACCACAACCCAGTATTTATAGTGAAGCAGCACACCAATGAGGAGCGCTGTAGACACTATCAAGTCTATATTGGGTAAAAATATATTTCTTCTATCCAAATGACACTTTGCTTTTTAACTTCCTCAGTTTTCTGGTGAGCAAATTGGTTAATTTTCTGCTAAATGCTAACACTCATGCCGTTTACAGATTGTCCATCCATTCATCCATCCATCTTCTACCGCTTACTCCTTTTCAGGGTCACGGGGAACCTGGAGCCTATCCCAGGGAGCATGGGGCACAAGGCGGGGTACACCCTGGACAGGGACTAAAGATAAAGTCTAAAACACAAATTTTCATTTTCACTAAAGTGACAAATCAGCACTGTTTAGTGTTGCGTCGTCTCCTATAAACAGTAACTGCTAACGAGCGAAAGATTAGGAAACCATTTAAAAACATCAGCACACATCAGGAGCATGTGCAGGAAATCTGTTTTATGACTTCACGTGACTGCAGGATAATGATCTGTATTATTAATAATGTACTGTAGAGAAAGTTCTACATCACAGATCAGCATCAGGTTTATTCCTGAAGACTCCACTATACCATGTACACTATAACAACACAACATTTCTGATCAGATAATAAATAGTAAAAGATTCTCTTTTCTTTAAAAAAAAAAAAAAAAAAATAGAATAGAGAGTACTTTATTGATCCCCAAGCGGAAATTTGGTGATATCGTAACATATCATGATGAATAATTTTATTCATTATTAAAACATTAAGTCTGACTACTACTACTGTTTTATCAGAACGTTTGGGTCTTGATGTGACCCTCAGGATGTTTTATCAGAACGTTTGGGTCTTGATGTGACTCTCAGGATGTTTTTATCAGAACGTTTGGGTCTTGATGTGACTCTCAGGATGTTTTTATCAGAACGTTTGGGTCTTGATGTGACTCTCAGGATGTTTTATCAGAACGTTTGGGTCTTGATGTGACTCTCAGGATGTTTTATCAGAACGTTTGGGTCTTGATGTGACCCTCAGGATGTTTTATGAGAAGGTTTGGGTCTTGATGTGACTCTCAGGATGTTTTATGAGAACGTTTGGGTCTTGATGTGACTCTCAGGATGTTTTTATCAGAATGTTTGGGTCTTGATGTGACTCTCAGGATGTTTTTATCAGAACGTTTGGGTCTTGATGTGACTCTCAGGATGTTTTTATCAGAACGTTTGGGTCTTGATGTGACTCTCAGGATGTTTTTATCAGAACGTTTGGGTCTTGATGTGACCCTCAGGATGTTTTATCAGAACGTTTGGGTCTTGATGTGACTCTCAGGATGTTTTTATCAGAACGTTTGGGTCTTGATGTGACTCTCAGGATGTTTTTATCAGAATGTTTGGGTCTTGATGTGACTCTCAGGATGTTTTTATCAGAACGTTTGGGTCTTGATGTGACCCTCAGGATGTTTTATGAGAACGTTTGGGTCTTGATGTGACTCTCAGGATGTTTTTATCAGAATGTTTGGGTCTTGATGTGACTCTCAGGATGTTTTTATCAGAACGTTTGGGTCTTGATGTGACTCTCAGGATGTTTTTATCAGAACGTTTGGGTCTTGATGTGACTCTCAGGATGTTTTTATCAGAACGTTTGGGTCTTGATGTGACCCTCAGGATGTTTTATCAGAACGTTTGGGTCTTGATGTGACCCTCAGGATGTTTTTAACAGACTGTTTGGGCGTTTTTGTGCAAATTCATGAAGAAGAAAAAAAAGAGGAAGTATTTTGTTGTGCAATGCGGCGATTGTGAGTTTTTCATGATGATTTGACAGTCTTTTGTAAAAACGGCTTTATTTTCCCAAACAATCGTCGTACCAGAAAGTCTTAGAACGTATTCCAATATCTCATGTTCATAATTCATCTTTGATCAAAGCAGCACTCTGCGTCTATACCGACTCCCGCTGCTCGGTCTGTTCACGAACACGGGTTCTATAACAACGTTGAGAAGACTAAAGCATCTCAGTGTTATTTATGGAAGAGTTTTCCATCATGGACACAAAGCCTTGAGCAAAGCTGATCCATGTAGCTGTGATGTGAATCACATAAAAATACACTTGTGGGTTTTGACGTTGGTCTCGTATTAGACGTTACTGGTACTGATACTGTTGGGGTCCAAACTGATGATTCAGCAGGTGAGTCAGTGTGCTTGCCTTGGTTAGTAATCTGATTAATGTTCACCTGTGTCATTAGCAAACACACACACACACACACACACACACACAACATCTCTGAGGTCAAGGATAAAGCTGTATTTGATGTGTTTAAACACTGGCTCTGGTCATTTGGACATTTTAGTTTAAAGAAATTCAGAATGATTCAAATTCATGGCGTCTAAATAAAACAGATATAAAAACATCACAGTCATATAAATAACATATAAAAACATCAGTCTTTGATAATGTTGCATTGTTCCTGTGGGAATATGTTTTCCTAGGTGTTGGGTTATATACGCTGTGTAGTGTTCATTCCTTTTTGGCTTCAAAACAGTAAATATGACAGAAAGCTTGCAGAAATTCTGTTTGTATTAAGAGTATTTCGTATTTCATTTTAATCACCCAAAATGTATTTCTGCATATTTTGAACCAGAGTACACATCGAGAAGAGAATAACATTCAGACTTCAGTAGATTCTGTTTGATTTATAGCTTTCATGTGTAAAATCATTTAGAAAATAGAGTCATTGTATTTTAAAAAATGTTTTGATGTGAAAGCGACTTCATTTCCAATTTTAGGGAAAAACAAAACTAAAAATAAATCTGTTTCTATGTTTTCCCGTTCTGATTCCAAAACAAGCGAACACACGGACCGTTTTAAAGAAACGATTACTTATTAATTAACGTCCAGAGTTCACATTGCATTATTGCTTCAGCACGTTGCCACATTTCCCACAAAATGAGTCCTGAGCCACTCGTATCGATTTTCCTGAGTTAATAATCACCTAAACGTCCTCTCGTCTGTCCTCCTGTGGCTTTCTATCAGCTATAAATACAGAGCTTCCCATCTGTCTTTAAGTGTCCTGCTCTTCAACATGAAGTTCCTCCTCTTCCTCAGTGTGTGTGTGTGTGGAGCGCTGGCTCAGGCCAATACTGATTATGATAATGAAGATGATGTAGTAAGTACACGCTCCTGGGATTATTTATGCTTTTCTACCTGATCAGGATTAAAACAACAACTCATTTAATCTCTCTCTCTCTCTCTCTCTCTCTCTCTCTCTCTATAGGATGTAAAAACAACACCACCAGTGAGTCTGTTTTTAACTTGTTAAAATGAGAAATGATTATAAACGGAATATTTCTGCCTTTCCTTGTCTGTGGAGTCGTAGCGTTATGTATAATACCTTTACACTGTATATGTTCCCGGGTAATGTGGATATGTTGACTTTCAAAAAAGATTTTATTGTAAGGATTTAAAGAAAACCAACAAATTTGATTTTCTAAGAGTGCAGTATTGATAGTACAACAGATTTTAACATTAAAACAAAACCCCAACAAATCAAACGTCAAGCATCGGTTCTGTTCTTTTATTTAATTGACTTTAGAAACGGAACATTCACAGGTGACATCAGAACTCGAATAATCGATGTTCAGAGCTGTAATTACACAACCATGTTCCCCCAATCATTCTTTGAGACGGAGATGAAATTGTGTCTGTAAACTCCAACTTACTGAATGATATTTTTCGAATGTCTCTTAGCCCAAAGCGGAATTCACAGACCCTCGAGGTCACAGGCCTCTTTCCAGGGGTCGTGAGGTCTACACACCTGTCGCTGCTCCACCTCCTGTTAGCGGACGTGGACGTTACGGACCGCGCCCCACTGCGGTGACGGAGAAACAGCTTCAGGAGGAGAAGAGGGAAATTATTGACAGTGGGGGCTGCTTACATGCTTCGGAGGCAATGGTAATCTCTATACTCTAAAAATATAATTATGCACATTTTAAATAAACTTTTTCCTCGCAGTGACATTTCTGAGCTTTACTTTTTCTCAGATTGACTCAAACATAGAAATGTTGGTAAAAGCGTTAGTGTTCCAGGTTCCATTTGGTTTTAAAGTATATTATAAACCCTCATTAATGCTTAAATTTGCAGTATTCACTCATAAAACATTAATTCAAAGTTAATTTTAGAAATATATTAGACGTAGTTCTCCTTCAAAACACTCCAATGTCCAGTGCACATGATTCCACAGATATCTATTACTCGGTTAAGTGTAGCTCCTCACAATCCAACATGGCTGCCGGTGACGGACTCAACACACACCTGTCTAACGTTTCTACACGAAAAAGGTCTCATGCAGTTTTTGAAAGACTGGAGCAAACATTATTGTGTAAAGGAGGACGAGGTGTGACGTGGTTTGTTTTTGTTGGTCCTGCAGGGTGTGCTCTGTCCTACAGGCTGTGAACTGAAAACAGCTTTAGTGAAGCAGGAGCGTGACGTTAAACCTACGGTGGCTCAGCTAAAGAGAGAAGTGGAAACTCTGTCACAGACCTCCAACTCCGTCTACAGATACGTGGACGAGCTGACCTCAGAGATCACAGAGAGACAGAGGATCAATGACGGTAAAGTGTTTTAATGTTCTATAAGTCTCAGTCGGATTAAACGTCAACGTGTGTTTACTCACAGATATACACTTCACTCTGCAGCATCAACAGCAAATATATCAAATCAATAATGTTCTCTAAGTCCTCTGCTTTTTGATATCTTTGTAGGTAATGACCACTTGGTTAATCAGTACACAGATGACCTGGAGGTCCAGCATGCATTTGTGAAAGAAACTGTGGATGTCACGTTTCCCCAAAACATAAAAATCCTTCAGGGAGTGCTGGACAAACTGCGGGAGAAGATCCAGCGTCTGGAGAAGGCTGTGACTTCTCAGAAGGAGAAGTGTGCTGAACCGTGTGTAGTGTCCTGCCCCATCCCAGTGGTGTCTGGAAAAGACTGCGAGGATGTTTTCAGGAACGGAGGAGAAACTTCTGAGCTGTATCTGGTGCGTCCTGAACCCTCAACAGCACCTTACAATGGCTCTTTAAAAAAAAAAAAAAAAAAAAAAAAATCTACAGTGACAACCAAGGGGGGAATTTTAAAAAAAATCTACTGTTTTCTGTTCAGATCAGGATGGCTGCTCATTCAAAACCGTTTGAAGGAAAGGGGGAAATCCGCGAAAAAAAAAAAAAAAAAAAAAAAAGGGGAAAGAAATGAAGTTTTGATGTTGGGAAAGGTCACTGCGAAACTCCTGGTAAGTTTTATACTTTCTGCAGGACAGCATGCTGGTGTAGCAGGTTGTGTTCTCACCTCATAGCGCCGGCGTTCTGATTCAGTCCGGAGCTCAGGTTAATGTGTGTGTGTACTGGCGTCCCATCCACGACGTGTTCCTGCTTCATGCCCAGTATTCCCAGGATAGACTCCAGAACCAGGATAAAACATTTAGATGAAGATGAACGAATGATTGATCTGTACTGTGCTTTCTTTCGAGAAAGGGGTTTTATTTTTGTGCGTTTTGTGTACACAGGTGATAACTTCCTCACCTCTAATCTCTGTTTTGTTTTGTTTTTTCTAATGTAGGCGAGTACTGGCTCGGTAATGACCGCATCAGTCAGCTCACTAAGACGGGCCCAACTGAAGTCCTGATCGAGCTGCAGGACTGGGCAGGCACGAAGGCATACGCTCAGTACCAACAGTTCACCGTACAAGGCGAGGCTTCGAACTACATCCTGGCAGTGGATAAATACTCCGGCACGGCAGGAAACGCCCTCCTCACTGGTGCAACAGAGCTGTTTGGTGTAAATCGCACCATGACCATCCACAACGGCATGACGTTCAGCACCTACGACAGAGACAATGACCGATGGTGAGCATCGCTGCCCTTACAGAGAAGATACAATTCTATGTTTATATATGATCTACAAGTCACTTAGATTTACTCGATAGTTATTTATTATTATTATTATTATAATAGATATTTTTTAACCAAATTATTTAATAGTAAGGAATAGAACACTTGGGGAGTGCTCATTGTAGGAAAATAATCAATAATTATTTATGCATTTAATAATTATATAATATTTATTCTTTAACATATACAGGGTACCTGGTGACCCGTCTAAGCAGTGTTCAAGAGAAGATGGAGGTGGATGGTGGTATAACGCCTGCCATTCAGCCAATCCTAATGGCCGATACTACTGGGGCGGAGCATACACAAAGAACGTGGCCAAACACGGTACAGACGACGGCGTGGTGTGGATGAACTGGAAGGGCTCGTGGTACTCGCTCAAGGCCATCAGCTTGAAAATCAGACCCTACTTTGCTCAGAAATGAGACACACACACACTCTTCACTCTTCCTGTGTGAGACCTGTACTTTTATTCAGCACGTGCCATTTTAGAAATAAAAAAAGAAATTAAGATGTTGACATCAGCGAAACATGAAGATAATAAGAACACCTGCGCCAGCTGTCAACAAAAACCTGTTTACGTTCCAAATAAAAGTCATTCTGTGTGAACATTAGATTTGGTTTGAATCTGATCGTCTCCGCTGACTGCAGCGTGTCAGTAATTTCAGTATGTGTAGAATATATTCTATAATAGTGTAATAACAAAAGATCGCAGCACAGATACAGTAATGTACACAGTCTGGATGGAGGTCAGTGGCTTTAAATCCTCACATACCTTCATCAGAATGAAGTGCTCTCTCCAAAACCATGAACCCTCGCCTCAAAAGAAATGATTTCCATCCAAACCCCACACACACTTCTCGTATGAGCTTCTTCTACCAGTGGAGTAAAGAGAAGAAAACACACTGACATGAATAAAACTACTGCTGCTGTAGTCATAAATCACAAGTAGAGATCAAGAAAATTACTCAAGCAGGAGTGAAGAAGTCATCTGGTGAAATACTACTGCATTATTGTTATTATTATTATTAGTAGTAGTAGTAGTAGTAGTAGTCTTGTTATTGTTATTATTATTATTATTATTATTATTATTATTATTATTATTATTATTATTATTATTATTATTATTATTATTTACACGTCTACAATTCACACAACGAATCCCAAAGCTCTCCTGTATCTGAGGAACACATTTTTAATCAATTACGTTACCTAACCAGTGAGCACTGTGAATTGAACACCAGCTCCATGAGAAACTGTATATACAGTACAGAAAGCCAAACTTCACTTATTTACCACTTAGCCAAATGCTTTCGCTACAGTATGTTCATCAGTTAGCTAGCTCATGCTACTTCATGCCTCTAGCTACATAGTTAGCTATCTAGTAAACATTATCCTGAGCATTACCTATTAGTCTGCAGATATATTAAACACAACCAGCTACTTAACATGACTGAATGGGATCTCTTAAGTTTAATACAGAACTTTCATACTGTAAAACATCAAAACATCTGGCTAGCACGAGTCTAGCACTCTCGGCTAATGGTTTCCCTGTACACGTGCTGTAAAATCTCGATATCTCTATGGGGTTTGTCTCGTATCATCGGTATCACGCTGTTTCATTTGAATGATTTAAAACTGGAGATAAATGCTGATAAACCGGGTCTCGTGACACTCGTGTGTCTCCTCTGTCCCAGACATTACTGCTGCTACACTTCCTGTCTGAAGTGTAGACTTCCTGTTCTTTTTGTAGAATCAGCTGCTTTATTTGAGGTCTTCTGGAATTAAATGCATTCTGTGTTGTATTTTTAAAATTCAAATAAAACAGACTATGATTTATTTCTACTAAAATATAAGAACTGTTACAGTGAACCATGTCCTTAAGTCCTGTAATGAGAGCATATCAGTAGTTTCCTCCCAAACTAAGCACTTTGAGAACATTGTAGAAGCTATCCATGGTGCTTCATAACAGTGTTATAAACGCACTTCTGATCCGTCTGTGAGTTTGACGCCATTAAGATCATCCACTTGTCCGACTTTCTGAACAATTCATCATAGCTTTGAATGTAAATGAAGTAAATAAAACTCCAGGAAGGTCAGATGACATGTTTTATACTGTATAGAAGTGTGTGTGGGGGGAGGGGTTGTGATTGGATACAGTAAAATAGTGAAGAAATAAAAATGACACAGTAAAAGGTGAGGACAGCTGACTGTGGGTTTATTCTTCCTTCTCTCTCTCTACATGTCTCTATCTTATTAAAGTAGGGCTTTAGCTGTGACTCTGTCAGTATTCGTGCATTACGCTCTCATTTATCCAGAATAAGGAGCGCTGGACAGTGAGATTATGGAGAGGGTTTTTTTTTGGCATGTGTTAATCCAGTAAGTTCCTCTGTTCTCCTGTTTAGAACCGTTGTTAAATAGGCGTACAGCTCAGGGTCCTCAGGACTGATGGATGTGATGTCCTGAAGAAGTTCTTCCTCCCAATCGACAGCATTTGGGAAGTTTGGTGAAAGATTTATTTTTCCCAACAGTGTAGATTTGAAGCTCATTTGTGTTGCTCTAATAAAGTGCCGTTAGTCTGAGCACGAGAAAGTGGATCTAACCACATCTTTCATGATAATTATCACTGCAAGCCTGCTTTCATTTAACAACATGGCTTCCACACTCATTATTGCGAGTCTGAGTAGCGAATAACTCTGTAATACTCTTTAACTCTAACATATTTACTTCCCCAACTTCAGTTCCTGCTGTTGATGCGTCTTCTAGAATGTATTAAAGCAAGTCTCATTTTATTCCATGTTTGTACTGTATAACAATCGACATTTTTATACACAGCGTATTAAACATATAGAGAAAAGATCTGTGTGTTTCATGAAAGTTTTTCTTCTAAATTAAACAGCAGTATTCAAGCCATGATAAATAAATTATCTTATGTTTCCCATTCTCCAGCCGAATTCCACGTATGCTGTTGAAGCTCATCCATCACCACCTGATTCTGCTCGATGTCCTCCATCTTTGTGAGGAGCTCCGAGTGGACAAAAGGTAATTTTCCATACGCGAGAGGAACATGAGGTCGAACCACAGGTTGCAGTTTGAGTTTTTTGTCCAAGGTAAATGTTTTTTGTTGTTTTGGGGAGGTCAAGTCGAATGTGGCAATTTTGTCCCACATTGATCTGAAGGTCTCGGGATCAGGCACATGGTCAAAGGTTTGCTTGCATGATCCTTTGCACGCACGGACTTTGATGTCAATGTCCACCTAAACCCCAACACCCAACAAAACAAACAGGACAAATCAAACACAGAGCTAAAAAATCCACTAATCATTAGTCAGAATTTTAGAGCTACAGAGAAGTCTGAACTTTTACCTCCAACTGTTGGATGTTATTGATCTGATCCTCAGTCTGTCTATGGTACTTCTGTAGTTCTCCCGAGAGCTCTGTGGACTTTTTCCATAACAGTGTCAGGTTCCTGTGGAGCATCTCAGCGACCTCAGCATAGCGCATTTCCTCCACTGTAAAGAGGATCGACAACCTTCAGTTCCATCATCATCATCATTCGTATACATAATATCAGAGTGCAGGTTATTATCACACCACAGATTTATTCAACGCTCGGTTCTGATTGGTCAGAAGGTGTTGGTTTCTCAGCAGGAACTAACACCAATCTTCCACATCATTAAACAGAACTATAAAGGGGTTTAAAATGTTTGTTGATAAATAATTGTCAAATTTCTGTGTTATAAGAGGAATAATCTACTTAGGGGTGTGCAGCTATTGGAAAATAACCGAGGTCAGTGTTGTAACAGTAGCTCTGCTTCATCACCCCACCCCGTTGTTGATTCATTTCCTATAACAGCACTCCCCTATGTGTTCAAAAAAGAACATTCACGCACCGTATGTTTTGACGATAATCTTCCGTTGCGCTTCGTGGAACTGAGCCGTTTTAATCGCTGTAGATAAAGATGTGGTTTGATATCGTTTTGTCTTCTCACAGATTTTGCCGAGATGCTCATAAACGTCTCCGTCAGCCTTGTCAATAAAACCCTGCAGCCGACAGCCTGATGGGCATTTGACACCCTGCACACAAATCAATTCAAACATTAAACCACTGGAGGGAATTTCATACACCTCCAGCCTCCGCAGGTTTCTAATTAAATCACCGCTGGGTTTAGAGAATGAGATTTAATACACGGTATGGTTATATGTGAAGAGAATTTCATGATTTATGTTGCTAATATTATGTGTATCTAGCTTTATAGAGTGAATCTGGTGATTTCATGTCACTTTTGACCTTTTCCTTACCAAATCTACTAACATAAAGAACATCAGGAAGAACACTGACCCTGATCTTTAACAGAGTTTAAACTCACCTCGTCCTCGTCGGTACACAGCGGGGGTTTGTTCACTGGACAATGTCCAGGTCGACTTTGGTAACCGGAGGGAGTGTGTCGCTCCTGAGAACGAACTGACTCACACACTGAAACACACAAAACACAAACCTTTCTATTTGAAGAATATGTGAAGAAAAAAGGAATCTAGATTCAAAATACAGTTATTCTGCACGGAGTTTATCGACAGTTCTGTTATTCATTCCCATATCTGTGTAATGGGCTTCGAAATGAAATCTAAAGCTGATATTTTCATTGCAACAATTATATTTGGGTTTTATTTTTAATCTCTGATTAAAATATACTTCATATCATTATCACTGTATATAAAATCTAACACAGTGAGTAAATGAAATTCTTTGTTCACTCTATAATTGTGCATCTTTTAGTAGGTAATAATAATTATCATCATCATCATCATCATCCTCATCATCATCATCCATTTTAACACAATTTATACACATTTTCAAAGAAGAAAAGGGTTCATGGTCACTTTTGCTTGTGTGATGTTTTTAAATAAAGAAATGACACAAAATGAAGTGAACACATTTTTGTTTATTGAAAACAAGACATTAACTTGAGCAGCATTACACATTGTGACATGTCCTGATCATAGCAAGCAGAATCGATCTGACTTATTTTCATCATCTACATCTTTCTGATCTCCTTCACTGATTTGAGGGTTCAGAGAGGCCTGATCTTCATTCTGACCACTTTAAGGGAATAATCAGCTGGTTTAAACGGCAGCCACACGACTCCATTCTTTACCTCATAGGGAGTTTTGCTAGCACTATCGTACTTCCCACCCTTGTAGTAAATCCCATTGAGGTTGGCAGACTGGCAGTTATTGTACCACCATCCACCTCCATAGATCTCAGCACAGCTCTCCTCCCACTTGTCATTATCCCTGTCAAACGTGCTAAACTTCATCCCAGCGTGTGAAAGGAAGGAACCTAGCCCCTGCACTAGAGCATCTCCTGCATCTCCTGTGTAAGATGATACATTTAGCAGGAACCCGTCTGTCTCTGAGCCCACCTGGACATTATATTCTGCATATACCTCGTTTCCTGCCCAGTCTAACAGCTCCACTCTCAGAACACTTTCCTTCTGAGTGAGGAGATGCAAGATGTGGTTCCCAATCCAAATCTCGCCCCTTCCTTGCTTGTCTATCTTCCCAAACCCAACCCGATACTCATCCCATGTGCGGTTGAAGTTAATAGAGCCGTCCTCCCTCTGCTGGATCAGAACCCAGCCCCCCAAACCTGTGGCCTGGTCACAGTAAAGCTCCACTACCTCCTCCGACCCAGCCGGCTTTACTTTGAACAGGCCGCTCTGATCACCCGTGGTGTGCTTCTGCTGGATCTCAACACAATCTGAAAGGAGAGATCTGCCGATTAGCGCAAACGCTGCACTTCAAATTTACTCCAGTTTTTAATATTCCCCCAGGAATTAATAGAAGGTGTGCACTGGCCTTTTCATTAACAAAATGTGACTGTACACAATTTTAAAAGTTTAGGACTTTTGTAAAAAATCTGTTTAGGACACAGTAATGGCAATTATTCCGGTTCCAAACCAAACATCTTAACATTAGCAGGTTAGCAGAGCTTAACATCTTAATTCTTAGCAGGAATGTAACACAAATGTTTATAGTTTTTTAAGCAATGCTTTCTAATTTCACATTTAAATGGTTCACTTTTTGGAAGGGGTATGTGAGTGTCACTCAAGTGTACCTCCGCCAATAAAACCAGCTTTGCGATCGTCACGGGACTTCAAACTACGAGCATGTAGGTCAGGAAGATCATCTTCTATGTCGCCGTGTAAGAATGCCCCGAGGTCATCGCCGAAATCAGGTGAAGAAGTTGATGTTATGCTCTTAGTGTCTGTGTGAAAACTTTTGCTCCCTCCGGTAACGATGGTTTTGGAGGAGGAAGAGGATGAGGAAGAAGTGAAGGATGAGGAGAGCTTACGGTCCTGTCCACTAGAACCCAGACCCTTAAAGAAGTCTCCACCGAGCTCACCGAGTTCTCCATCACCACGGTTGAGTGTGGTGATGGATTTTGAATCTCCACCAGTTACTTTGACTGTGAAGCCATCAGCAGTCAGTTCTTTTCCATCTTTAGCTGCACTCAGTAGTTCTGCCTCAGAAAGGCCAAGCTTTCCAATGCTTTCACACCCTGGCCCACTTCTCACCGTTTCATACTTTTCCTGAACTCCATCTTTGGTGACCGTTGTTACCTTGCGGACGGTCTGGGTGCAGCTGAGGGTTTGGCTGGTGATTCGTGAGGTAGAGATGGGTGTAGATTGGCCCGTACCTGTCCTGACTTTGCTGACGGTGGCGGCCGTTTCTGCCGTGGAGCCCTCGGCCTCCAGGGAGAGCTCAAGCTGGCCCACATCAGAGAAGAAGGTCTTCCTCTGCGCGGCCCTTTCCGAGTCAGAGGTTCCTGCCTTGTAGATGGACGGCACATTTACATCTTTCAGCGGCCTGCTCTTCAGTACCTTTAAGGAACTGACAGTTTCAACACTCTGGATCTTTAAGGTATCAAGGCGGTCCAGCTGCTTTTCCAGAGATTCGTAGCCCTCCTTGTCCACAGAGAAGATCACCGAGCTGGCACAGGAACCTTTACAGCTGCGCAGCTTGATGTCAATGTCAACCTGTACCAAGAGTGAAGTGTACGTGTGTGAACACACTTCATCAATCAGATCACACTATATGATATTATACTATCCTTAAAATTCAGACTCTTAATAGTGTACGTGTAATTTATTTGTGTTTTACCTCCAGGCGCTGTACAGCGATGAACTGGGATTTAATTTGAGCTTTTACAGCCTCCAGCACTCTCAGCTGACGGTCGATTTTAATCTTCAACTCAACAATCCTCTGCCTCAGCTGTTCAGCCAAAGTGGCATATCTGTTATCATTACCTGAAAGGGAACAACATCTTTTACTAGTCCAAAATTCAACTCTTTCATTATTTCCAAATAAAAGGTTGCACATAAATTTGGTAATTAAACATCATTATTTGAAATTTGAAAGTATTTTGTCTAAATAAAAGCAGAGCAATCGAAGACACTTGATGTAAACAGAGCTTTATAGTCTGTAGTGAGTGAATTCCACATGAGTGAGGACACACCTGCGCTGGAGACGAGCCTCTCTCTCAGAAAGTTGTACGTATTTTTGGACTCCAAATCTGTGGATCGGTGCAATTTCTTTCCCTCGTCAAGAAGCTTGCGGATCTTCTCGATCTTGCTGAGGATCTCGTGGTCAGTTTGATCCAGAAGGCCTTGAATTCGGCAGCCAGATGGACATTTTCTACCCTGGGAGGATCACCAAATAAAAATACAGAATTCAGAAGAGGAATTTCAGACAGTATTTTTTACGGGGGAGATTTTCCAGGGAAACAACCATCATCTCTCTCCACAAACACGGCCATTCTCAGATTTAATGAAGTGTGAAGGTCGTCAGGATTCAGATTCAGTGTTATAAAGAAAAGTGAGTTAATACCCATTGGTCATCTAAGCAGACTGGCCATTCTTTCTCTGTGGCACATTTGTCAGACTTGAAGCCAGGTTCAATAGGACGAGGGCCTCTAGGGGCCAGAGCTCCATCCTCTTCCACACACTGAAAGTGAGAACGTGTGTCATCATTATTTTCAGGAATTTAATCTGTATTTAAACTATATAAGAAATACAATGAAGCTGTTCTTCAGAGTGCTCACTCACCGAGGCAGAAAGTAAGAGCGCACACAGGCAGAGAAGAGAGTACTGAAGCTTCATCTTTTACTTCTCTGCAAAGACAACTGACTTTCTCTCGCTGAACACGTCCAATATGAACACTGGTGAGTGACCGACATCCTGACTCACTGCTGACCCTCATGTCTCAACATCTACACCATGTTAATGATTACCCACGAGGAATAACTCTGTGTTCTTCCAGAGAGGACACGGGAGGATTGCCTTACTCTAGAAGGGAGGGGGAGAATGAAAGAGAGAGAGAGAGAGAGAGAGAGAGAGAGAGAGAGAGAAAGGGGGAGAGAGAGAGAGTGTGTGTTAGAGAGAGAGAGAGAAAGAGAGAGAGAGAGAAAGAGAGAGATAAAGAGAGGGAGAGAGAGGGAGAGAGAGAGAGAGAGGGAGAGAGAGGGAGAGAGAGAGAGAGAGACTGAGTGGGCAGAAAGGAATGATATTGAGATAAAAAGATATTTGAACACAAAGGTTGAGTAAAACTAACAATGTGAATCATAGTACAAGTGATATATTACACAACTGCTAACTTCCTGTAAACTGAACAGAGTGAAAACAAATCAAACTCAAACTCACGTCTATTTCTTATCTGGAATCTCCGTGTGGATGGAGAAGGACACGTGGCCGGGACAGGAACAGGTCCAGCTGAGTATCTGAATAAACACCAGCTGGAAGTGGAACATGAACATTTTCAGTTATTTTAGTTGGTCCTTGTTTTTTTCCTCTCATTTTATTCCAGGCTGATTTCAGAGACAAACCCATAAAGTTCAGTAAAAATTCCAGAGCCATGAAGCAGAGATGAATTTTGAGTCACTATTAAACTGTGCTCCTTAACAAACACCCGGGACCAGACAGTGTTTTTATTTTCATTAATTTTTATTCCTAATTACAGTCAGTAAATCACTAACATGCTTTTCTTCTCTTACTGAAAATACAGAGAAACAACAACAACAACAACAACAACAACAACAATAATAATAATAATAATAATATTACCATCTGTTCAATCACAGCCTATTGGGGAGAAATATTAGATACAAATACATTATATTTACATTTGATTATATATCTTTTTTTAATTTATTTATTCTTGTGTCATTATTTTAATCTTATTTATAATACCTTTGTTTTAGACTTTGGCCCCAGTTCCTTCTGGGTTTATGTGTTGTGTCTAGACGTGTGAATGAAGTTAATAACTCTGGACATTAGTGCAGTTTAAAGGTATATGAAAAAATGTAGAAATCATTTTAGAAATGATTAGAAATAGAATGTTTGCTTTCCGGAAATATAACGTATTTAATGGTGTGATAGTTTATGGGTCAGTATTGCACGAGAAGGTAGATTTTATCCCATTTGATTTGAACCATTAAATCCTGGCAGGTTTTCCTCAGGGCCAACTCGTCCTCTTCCTTTAATTCTTTAATGCTTTATTTGAAGCATTTCCAGACTGATCTGTATATAATGTGTTTTCTCTCATTTGCTCAGAGAGCTGTCAGCTGAACCGAGTGTGTAAATAAAGGATATAAAATAATGGCACATTTCTCAGGAGAGGAGATGTTTCAGGCTGCAGCGCTCTCTGGGGGTCTGAGAACTACTGCACAAATACTGCGCCTCAACGCAAATTATTATCATGTTAGCAAATCTTTTAGAAATCCTGAAGAAATTGAACAAAATATAATAATAATTGGCATAGCAAAGGATTAATGGACATACCACCTTATATTGTACTGTAAGTGCATTTGTATTATTATGAGAGGAAACAGAGAGTTTAATATTATGCCTCTAGATGTAGAGTTCATGGAACTATAGGCAGTTTCCCCCAGGGCTTAAGCTTGATATCATCTGTAGACATGTGTGTATGTTCATGAGGAGATGGAGATTCTGATGGAGATTATAAAACACTTCTGTAGGTCACGCTGTCCGAATCCTGTAAACACAAATGTTAATAACTAAAGCAACAGCAAATCATTCAGATGAACGCCCTGAAGGTCTTTTTCTTTTCTCCTCACCTGTTTCAGCTTCTTCAGTTATTCATCTCTGGGAACGCTTAAATGTTCAATTACATTCAATTATATTTATATTTCTTTTATTTATAGCACTTTAAACATTCGACATGTTCACAAAGCAGATGTACAGAAATCCGGATGTAGATTGAGATCTCTACTTAAATATTACTGTACACAGTGAAATAATGTGCCTAGGGTTTGGATTATGTTCATTTGGGAAAAAAAAACTGTACTGAGGGGGTCAACTGATGTTTTTTAAACTGCTGACTGCAAAAGTTGGAGAAAATAATAATAATAATAATAATAATAATAATGATAATAATAATAATAATAATAATAATAATAATAATAATAATGATGATGATGATGATGATGATGATGATGATGATGATAATAATAATAATAATAATAATAATAATAAGTGGAAGAAGAAGAAGGAGAAGGAGAAGAAGAAGAAGGAGAAGGAGAAGGAGAAGAAGAAGAAAGATCCTAACACTCAGTTCCAGTGAAAACTGATGCAACTGAATTAGAAATCTTTTCTTCTCTCTGGAGTCTATTATATATATATATATAGTGTTTTATGTGTCTAAAGTGAAAAGTCTGAAATGAAAAATGAACATATTGAAATGATCGCATATTATATGGCGATAAATAACTTCTTATGTATCAGTTTGCTCCCGTTTTCCCAGATAGAGTTAGGAACTGAGTGGCTGAGTGGTTTGTTCCTCCCGGACTGCATATAGTGCGGCACCGACTGCGATACTTTGACCTATAAGTTCCACCATCGCGTTCTTTCTGGTTATTTTCGAAAAACATCAGCTAATGCAGTAAAACATTTTGTAAGTATGTTTGTCAGGATGAAAAATCTGACCAGCGGTGCCAGGGGGTGTGTGTTGTCTCGGTGCAAACTGCGCATGTGTCCGAGAGTTTGTAGAAATCATTCTAACACGGAGAGATCAAAGAGCTGTGTGCAGAGATATGGCTCCGGGCAGAACACCGTGAGAGTGGGCTGTGCCTCAGGGTTCTGGGGTGACACTGCCAGCTCAGGTAACCATCTCCAAATAAAAACACACCCCTCACCCTTTTACATCCTCTATATCTCAGTCTGTAATAAATGTCACTCAATCAGTTGAATGTAGTGCTGAACTCTGAAAAGAAATACAAATTAAAGTTTCATTGTTGTTGTTGTTTTGCAGTGTCTGTGAATCTCCTTAGTGTTTGTGCGTTTGATTAAATCCATTCACAGCTGCAATCAGATCGAAAAACGATCATATGTGACGTACTCTTCCTGGCCACTGTAATAGGAACAGCGTTACGCTTGCTGTGGCGTGCAGCTCTCCATCAGCCGGTCGTGTTCCACGTCAGCATTGCGGTGTGTGAATCGTGGAGGTAAAGCGCAGTAGCTTCAGTTCCTGCAGAAAGAACTGGAGGAAGACGAGAGTCCGTGACGTCGGAGTATTTCAGAAACTCCTGTAGAGTTCGTCTGTAGAGTTTACACAGAAAGCTGCGGATAGGTGTTCCTATTAATGTGGCCAGGGAGTGCGGGCAGTGTGAACAATAACGTGATCCTCCAATAAACGTTCTGAAATCTTCATGACATTTTCCATTCACGTAAACACACGTGACCGAGCGCCTGGCTTTAATTCTGCCCCAGTGCGACTGCACATCCCCAGGTGTTTCGTTCCTCTTCGAGCAGTTCCAGAGGCTCTGTAAGAGAAGCTGATCCAGTGATCCTGGAGGAACCCCGCCCCTGACCTGCACAATTTAGTGTTCTCCTGCTCCAACACACACACTCACTCACACACTCACACAGGTGATGTCTTTGAGAAGTACTGATTTATAAACTCAGCACATTTCTGGTTCTGCATTAGAAGACCTACAGTGATATAATGGAGTGTTTAAACCTTCTCTCTTCACATGAAGTAAAACTTCTCCCAGACGTTCTGTATGGTTTTATGATGTCTGTGTAACATTATGGCTCTTCATGCTCCTCTGCAGTTCCTCAGCTGATACACGGCGGGAGGCTGGACTTTCTTGTGTTCGATTATCTGTCGGAAATTACCATGTCCCTCCTCACAGCAGCTAAAGCTAAGACTCCTGTAAGCATTTACACTTTCTGACTCAGATGAACTGTTCAACATGACTGTGTGTGTGTGTGTGTTGTGTGTGTGTGTGTGTTTCTAATAACTATATGTATGTACTTGAAAGGTGTTAATGTTGTACATAAAGACAGTTTGCTCTGATCACACATGGGGAAATAGTGAACCTCCAGTTTCACTAAATTCAAATGCTGAGCTTTAAGGCCGGTGTTTTGTGGAGGTCGCTGGACTCGGGGCACGAGGCGGGGGTCAGACTGGACGGGGTGCCAACCCACTGTAGTGTACAATCACACACACACACAATACGGACAATTTGGACATGCCAGCAGCCTACAGAGCATGTCTTCGGACTGGGGGAGTACTCGTAGGGAACCCCGAAAGCACGGGGAGAACATGCAGGCTCCACCCACACGGGGCGGAGACGGATCCGACCCCTAATCCTGGAGGTGCGATGCAAATGCGTTTACCGCTAAGCCAGCGTGTCCTGATGTTTTTCATGTCAGAGATCAGGACTGGTCCAGATCAGGAGCGTGTTTCCCCTCGTACTTCACACATGAATTATCACGTGACTCACATTTGATTTCTGATCTCTTCCAGAACATGGGATACGCTCCTGATTTCGTTCTGTCTGCCATTTCTCCGTTTATCACGGACATCAGCCAGAAAGGTACGAGTGCAGAGCCAAGAGCAGCGAGAATATTATATTATCCATCCACCCATCCATCTTCTACTGCTTACTCCTTCTTCAATGTCACGGGGAACCTGGAGCCTATCCCAGGGAGCATGGGGCACGAGGCGGGGTTACACCCTGCCCCTGGACAGGGGGCCAGTCCATCACAGGGCACGATCACTATATTATATTATATTATATTATATTATATTATATTATATTATAGTTATGTTAGTTAAACAAAATAAATGAATGTTGAAGTACTAGTAATAAAATCTAATGTCAGATAAAAAAGCAAAAATGTTTTTAGGATTCGTTTCATTAAAAAATAGGAAATGTAACAAATCCCCTTTAATCTGACAGAGTTTTAGTTTAGTCTGAAATTTACTGTATTAAAAAAATGAATCAAATAGTTTTATGGGAATTCATTTGAGTATGCAAATTGGTCGGTTTGAGTTCTTTTAAGATAAAGATTGAAAAATCACACACAGTCTCCTCTGAAAGTATTGGAACAGCAAGGCCAGCTCTTTTGTTTTCACTGTAGACTGCAGACATTTGGGGTTGAGATCAAAAGGTGAGACTATAGAGCAGGATCTCCGCTTTAGTTTCCTCATATTTACATCTACATGTGTTAAACACGACACTTTTGGAGGAAGACCACCCGATTTTTAGGTGAGTAAAAGTATTGGAACAGAGTGAATTAAAGTGTGAGATTTATCGGGTCATAGACCCGAGGGTAAAAGGCACATGATCGCGCTCCAGGTTCTTCTACACACAGGGTTAATGACGATATTGTTCTGTGTTGCGTTTTGCAGGTATCCGTGTAGTTAGTAACGCCGGTGGTGTGAATCCTCTCGCGTGTGCAGCTGCTATACAGGAAGTGGTGCAGAAAGCTGGGCTCAGTTTGAAGGTTGCCGTGGTAACTGGCGATGATCTAATGCCACAGGTGAGAAACAGTACCTGCAGCGCTGTGGAGAAAAGGTCTTCCCTTGTACAAGAGGCGGTTTTCTGCATGAGTTCGTCTTCTATATAACACATACAGTCAGAGCCATAAATATTTGGACGAAGTTATCGTTATTTTATCTGTCTACTGCGGCACACTGGAGTTAAAATACACGATGAGTTCCAAGTGCAGAGTCAGCTTTAATGTCAGAGGATTTACATCTAAATCAGGTGCATGTTGTAGAACTTACAGCACTTTTGTGTTTTTCTTTTCTTTAGAAAGACTCTCTGAATATGTTGAAGATGGCTGATACACACGAAAACAAACCACTTCCCAAAACCATACACAGTATGAATGCGTATCTGGGGTAAGATAATATTTCTTTACAATGGTCTTTAGGTTTGTAGAGAAGCTGCGTTCCTCACATCGATGCTGTGGGCAGGGTTTGCTTGCTTTAGTAGATTTCTGAGTTCATCCAGATGTTCTGGTTTGGGAACGCAGTGATTTCCTTCACTGTGGTAGCACTCTCTGTGCAGTAATGTAAATGAAAGACAGGCGCTGAAGCCGGGACGGGACAGGCGGGGGCTGTTCTAAGAACAGTCTGTGTTGTTGCATGGCTTTTTTAAACCCCTTTTTTTTGGGGTGGTACCTTTTGGTTTTTTTGGGGCCTTTTTTTTTGGCCTTTGTGTAAACATGGTGTAGTGTGTTCTTACCCCTGACTGAGTGTTTAATAATTCTGTTGGAGTTTTGGATAAACCGACCCGAGGTTTTCCTGATTGAAATCCCCGGTCTCGTTCAGGATGTGAGTTCTGTTGTTCATGAACCTCCGAGGGTTAATCCTATGTGTTTATTTGAGATATCAGTAAAGTCTCTCCTCCTGTCCTGCCTGTGTGACTGATTACACCGTGAACAACACTGCTTCTCCAAGCTCACTGCTTTTCTTTTTCTTTCCGTTTTGCTTCCTGCAGTGCGGTCCCCATAAAGCGCTGTTTGGATCTCGGGGCTGATATTGTGGTTACGGGTCGGTGTGTTGACAGTGCAGTGGTGCTCGGACCCCTGATGCATTCTGTACGGTTTGTCGTGATATTTTTCATCAGTAGTAGTAATAAAAATTCACAGCTAATAGAAGAGCTTTAGACTTTATAAACTTACCTGCTGTGTGGATTCGCTCATTTTTACTACTTTTCTCATTTTTAGATATTGGGTGAGTTTTTATGGTGTATTTATATATATATATAACGATTTGACATGAAATCTTTTTTGTGTTTTGTGACAGTTTGGCTGGGATCAGAGTAACTTTGACCTCTTGGCTGCTGGAAGGTAAACACACATTACAGTAAAGCGTGTGTGTTCTGATGAACTTCATTATAAGGTCCAGCTGAGCTCTGTGTCGTTTTGTGAATTGAAACAGACTTTTTAAATGTACAAGTTTATGGGACAGTACTGATGCGTGACACACTTCTGTCTTTGCTTTAGTCTTGCAGGTCACCTGATTGAATGTGGAGCCCAAGCGACCGGGGGCATTTTCACCGACTGGCACACGGTTCCGGACTGGTACGCGGTCTCTGGTCATGTTGCTCCTGTTGATGCTTTTCTTTAAGCTCCCCTTTGTTCTATATACCCGTACTGTTCGAAATACATATTTACACATAACATGTTGCTATTTTTCCAATTCTTTCGCACTATATAATATTTCTGCTTGTTTGTTTATTTTTGTTCCATTATTAGGGATAATATGGGTTTCCCAGTGATCGAATGTTCCTCTGATGGCTCCTTCACATTGTCCAAACCTCCCAGAACTGGTGGTCTGGTGTCCTTTGGTACAGTAGCAGAACAGTTAGTGTATGAAATAGGCGATCCACGTCATTACCTCCTGCCCGACGTCACGTGTGACTTCTCACACGTCACCATTACTGAGATTCCCGGTGAGGAAGAGCGTTACAGAATGTTGATGGATTCCTTCTGTGATCTTCATTTATAACGATTCCAATCAAACAGTTCATTAAGACGTGTTTATCCTGGTCTTCGCTTGAATAAAGAACATTGATCGTTTCCGAATGTATGAACATGACATCTGTGCGGCGTTTTATTAGTAATAGTAATGAATCATAAATGATTGAAGGTGTTGAAGGAGGAGCAGTGAGAGTGGGTGGAGCCAAAGGATCACCACCATCAGGTGACTACAAGGTAACACTTCCAATAATTATCAAGCGGCGATTTTCTCTGTGCTGAATGCATTTGCGTACACTTCCAAAACATGAACCAGCTGTAATACGCCAGTCTGACGCTTCCTCTGTGACTCGACCGTTAGAAAACCTAATCAGAAAAAAACAAGCATTTAAAGCAGCTCTTTTTTCTCAGTGATGATTGTTTCTGATTGACTTTAAATCTGTTCTGTAGAATTTTTAGAATTTCATGTTTATTATTAATTGCCAGGTTAGTTTATATGTTGTGACATGTTGGGATGTGACGTGTTGTGTTGGGATATTATGTGACGTGGTGTGATGTGTTGACGTGATGTGTTTACGCGACGTGATGTAACCTGTTGTGATGTGATGTAACGTGTTGTGTTGTGATGTGTTGATGTGATGTGACGTGTTGTGACGTATTGTGATGTGTTGTGAGGTGACATGATGTGATGTGTTGACGTGGTGTGATGTGAAGTGATGTGATGTGAAATTATGTGACTTGGTGTGATGTGACGTGATGTGACGTGTGATGTGAAGTGATGTGATGTGACGTGGTGTGATGTGACGTGGTGTGATGTGAAGTTATGTGATGTGGTGTGATGTGTTGTGAGGTGACGTGATGTGATGGTGGTGTGATGTGATGTGATGTGATGTGGTGTGATGTGTTGTGAGGTGACGTGATGTGATGTGATGTGACGTGGTGTGAAGTGATGTGTTGTGAGGTGACGTGGTGTGAAGTGATGTGGTGTGATGTGTTGTGATGTGATGTGATGTGACGTGGTGTGAAGTGATGTGTTGTGATGTGTTGTGAGGTGACGTGGTGTGAAGTGATGTGTTGTGATGTGTTGTGAGGTGACGTGGTGTGAAGTGATGTGGTGTGAAGTGATGTGGTGTGATGTGTTGTGATGTGTTGTGGTGTGATGTGTTGTGAGGTGACGTGGTGTGAAGTGATGTGATGTGATGTGTTGTGACGTGATGTGATGTGACGTGGTGTGAAGTGATGTGATGTGATGTGGTGTGATGTGTTGTGAGGTGACGTGGTGTGAAGTGATGTGGTGTGATGTGTTGTGAGGTGACGTGGTGTGAAGTGATGTGGTGTGATGTGTTGTGAGGTGACGTGGTGTGATGTGATGTGACGTGGTGTGAAGTGATGTGGTGTGATGTGAAGTGATGTGACGTGGTGTGATGTGGTGTGATGTGACGTGGTGTGAAGTGATGTGTTGTGATGTGTTGTGAGGTGACGTGGTGTGAAGTGATGTGTTGTGATGTGTTGTGAGGTGACGTGGTGTGAAGTGATGTGGTGTGATGTGTTGTGATGTGTTGTGGTGTGATGTGTTGTGAGGTGACGTGGTGTGAAGTGATGTGATGTGATGTGTTGTGAGGTGACGTGATGTGATGTGACGTGGTGTGACGTGATGTGATGTGATGTGGTGTGATGTGTTGTGAGGTGACGTGATGTGAGGTGACGTGGTGTGATGTGTTGTGAGGTGACGTGGTGTGAAGTGATGTGTTGTGACGTGGTGTGAAGTGATGTGATGTGATGTGTTGTGAGGTGACGTGATGTGATGTGACGTGGTGTGATGTGATGTGATGTGATGTGATGTGGTGTGATGTGTTGTGAGGTGACGTGATGTGAGGTGACGTGGTGTGAAGTGATGTGATGTGATGTGGTGTGATGTGTTGTGAGGTGACGTGGTGTGAAGTGATGTGTTGTGATGTGTTGTGAGGTGACGTGGTGTGAAGTGATGTGTTGTGATGTGTTGACGTGGTGTGATGTTTGTGATGTGTTATGATCTGACGTGATGTGTTGTGACATGATGTAATGTGACGTGTTGTGATGTGATGTTGGTGTAATGAATCGTGTCACTGGATTTGAGAGCGGGTGTAGCGTGCTCGTAATAATCAGCGGTCTGCAGTGTTCAAGAGTAAGATCACAAATAAAACACTATTCAGCGATGCTGCAGTTTGATTTTAGCGATTAAACCATCTTGAGGGTCCTCCAGAATTATTGGCACCCTTTATAACAGGATGTGCTAGTTCACAACCTGGTTGCCTCTGCCATGAAGTTAAGGCTTGGCTGAAGATGATGAAAATCTAGCAGAAATCCTTATATCCTTATATTCCTAACCCCTTGCCCTAACCCTAAGGTCTGTGCCACGTATATGGACGGTTTCCGAGCGACCGCGGTTTGTCCTGTGGTCGGACCTCGAGCTGCACAGAAAGCCAGGAAGACCGCAGAGAGCATTATCAAAAGGTTTGAGTCATCACATCATTAATTAACATCAATAAACAGATCACAGATCAGATCATAGCAAAGGCAGTTTACATATTTTTATATGAATAGTTCCTGCTGATAGGAATGAGTTCTTATTAAATTCTATACATTAAAATCTCCATTCCTAAGTTTTTCCATCTGGAGCCCGCACCAGGAGCATGTCCAGACACAGCGCTGTTTCTCTTTTAAACCTGAGGGAGAATTTTATTGTTGTTCATGAAATGATGCTAAAATCTGCTGTTCTGTTTAGGACCAGGCGAATGTTCACACAGCTGGGATTGGAGGATTACAGTGATGTGAATGTTAAGGTTCTGGGTGCTGAGGACACGTACGGACCTCACGCAGTCAACACCGTAGGTTTCTCTGTACACCGCTTTACTGTCTGTGCAAGTAGCTGTAAATAACTTTAAAAGCAAAGTAGTAAAAGACGAATTGGATCACACACCAATCTACGTACACGAGTCACCAACCAGCTCTGCTACATCCTTCTAAGCTTCATTTTTCTTCCTAATGTCTCTGTAGACGTTTACTGAGAGGTCGTAGGTGACAGGAGAAGATGAAACCACGCCAGATTTTCTTGCATTTTTGTGTCAGACAGTAAATGGGAACTAAGTGCAGGTAGGAAGTCAAGCTGTGAGTGAGGAACCCGAGAAATGTTGGACAACGCGTGCTATAGGTTTGGTCTGAGGAATCGTTCGAGCCCGTCGTTTAGATTTGTTGCTCTAACGTGTCAAACCTTATTTGCATAGAATTGAGAGAATTTCAGTTCAGACGTTGGTGAAGTTGCAGCTCCATGTCCATGTCCATTTTGTGCAGGATCTCCGGGAAGTGGTGCTGTGGATGGCTGTCCATCACCAACAGAAGAAAGCTCTTGAGTTTTTCTCCAGGGAAGTGGCTCCTGCAGGAACTGGCATGGGTACGTAACAGCACGTGTACCGATCTGCATCCGTGTGGAGGTGCAGGTGTGACGCAGACAGAACGGTTTGTGGAAGTAAACTGGGCAACAAATGAGAGGAACCTGCCAGTCTGTTAGAATGTTTAGGAATAATGGACTGCAGGGCCGTGTGGTGGTACAGCAGCGGGGGGTGTTTCCTCCACACAGCTCCAGGGTTCCAGGTTCAGAGTTTCACATCCTCTCCCTGTGTTGGTTTTCTCAAGGTTCTCCAGTTTCCTCCCACTTCCCAAAAACATGCCAGTAGCTGGCTTATCTGTACTAAATTACCCCTAGGTGTGAATGAGTGTGTAAAGGTGTGTGTGCATGGATCAGCGTCCCATCCGGTGTGTCTTCTGCCTCCCACACACAATTCCCGGGATAGACTCCTGATCCATGACTAGGATAAAGTGCTCACTGAAGCTCAAACATCTCAATTCTCTCTCTCTTTTTTTTTTTTCTAACCCTCTCAGCTCCTGGACTCACAGGAATCGTAGGAGGCCGACCTCGAGTGTGAGTATTTTTTACATAAGTAGAAATTAGAATGAAAATGGACTTGTTTTACAGTTAAGAATGAGGTAGTGTTCGCTCCATACGCAGGTCACCGGTACTGAAGCCGTTATTCTTCCTGCATCCTAAAGCAGACCTGAAGGTAAAACTCTCTGAACTTACATTCTTAAACAGATTCTGAAGTAAACATTTTCAAAAACAAGTTCTGAATAACATTTACAGTTTAGACGAAGCGTTTAGGATTTTTAAAACTGTACTCGTCTGGTTCCTCGTCTAAAGCAGCATTCAGGACAAACACACATTCAATTCACTGAAGGGGAAAGGACGCAAGACGTGAAGGACAGTTTGGATTCTGCGTTATTATCATCAGTAGATAACGAGTGGAGGAGACTGTGGTCTCGTTGGACAGTAAAAGAACGGAGAAAATACAGCCTCCTTGTGACGTACAGCAGGATGTTCATGATAAAGTTCTGGATTTTCTCTTAAGCAATGTTAGCATGTCTGTGTTTGAAAACTGGGTTCAGCTGTAGATGTAGCTGATGTCTGGATCAGAACTTAGCT
>CM022772.1:99881-102381 GCA_012411365.1 Ameiurus melas | reverse complement strand
AAACGATCGGAGATAAGTGTATAAACGTTATTCCTCTCTTTATTTATCTACCATGAGGTTTGGATAGACTTCTGGCTCTATTTACTTTATTTATTGTTGAAGGGACGAGATCGAGGTGTACAGGAGAGCGAAACTTGCCCATTCGTTTTGGTTGTTCTAGCTTAACTTGGATCTTAGATCATTTGCATAAAACTGAGGAAAAATAGACTTTCCATATTTCCATACGATTCATTGTACTGTATCGTCGTTTATATAACAGACATTTAGGAATGATTTTGTGTGTGTACGCTAGGTAAAAAAGGGAAATAGGATTTGTGTAAAGCTGATTTTCAGGGAAAAAAACATTAAAACTGTATAGTTTACCTCCTGAATAAACTGAATGAAGAGTTTTGATGTTTCAGGAGTTATAGCAAGACATCCACTTTACTTTGCGTACCTGAAGAGGTTTCTGACTGCAGAAGTGGTGGAGAAATTCTTTCAGCACCTGATTAAGAAGGAAGACGGTGACCTGCCCTCGGTGATGCGGTAAGAGGTTTTGACCAGCAGTGATTTTTGATTCATTTTGACAGAAATATACGCTGACGTTTCTGTTTTAAGAAAACATTCATATATTTCACCAAACTGAAGTGGAAATGTATATTTATTTTTTTAACCTCCTCCTGAAGACGTCTCACACCTTGCCAGCGAAGTGCGAGTTCCTCACACGGTCACGTCACGCTGTGATGCCGTAACGGAACAGACGTAATCCTAGTCGATGCAGTTTATAGTCACATAGCGGCTGTTAAAATGTCCGCCATGCTCCTGCTCCGTCACGTCGTCATCAAAACAGAGAGGAGTTTAAGAAGAAGAACAGAAGAATCGAGGCCTCCACCGCTGTCCGTGTCTGAGACTGTGTGGGAGGGGCTTACTCACTCTCCTTATTATACAGTATAATAGAACATGTGAAGATTCTCCAGGACGAAACACTCATTAATACAATAACGAGTAACGACGAGTTAGAATTCTCTCAGAGGAAATCTCTTTCATCTTAATGTCTGTAAACTGCTCGGTTCCTCTCTCTGTAACCAGCCGTGAGGGCAGATACGGTGAGGGTAAATACAGTGAGGGTAAATACGGTGAGGGCAGATCCGGTGAGGGTAAATACGGTGAGGGTAAATACGGTGAGGGTAGATATGGTGAGGGTAAATACGGTGAGGGCAGATACGGTGAGGGTAGATATGGTGAGGGTAAATACGGTGAGGGTAAATACGGTGAGGGTAGATACGGTGAGGGTAAATACGGTGAGGGTAGATATGGTGAGGGTATATACCGTGAGGTTAGATACCGTGAGGGAAGAAGCACACCTGTGTCAGTGTGGTATAAGGGGCAGGGGTAATAGTGTACGTATACACACACACACACACACACACACACACACACACAGGAATCGATTGCTTTAATGTACACTTTAATGTACACTTTAATGTACACTGATTTCTCACAGGTTCGAGTTGCCTGGTGTTTGTGGTTTAAACTTCCTGATACGCAATTCACTTGGAGGGGGAGGAGTGGCATCTTTAAGAAGTGACCCTCAGGTAATACACACACACACACACACAGTTTAGTTTGACCAGAACCCTGGTGTGTTTTCCCTCCAAGTTTTATGAGGAAGTGTTCAGCTCTACACACACCCTCGAATCACTTTAGTTACGTGGAGTGAGAGAGCAAAACAAACCAACTCGCAAAAGTGAACCAAAGAGAATGGCATTTTGTTCCGATTCGGATTCGACACACAGATTTCTAGGTGAGAAAGTGCACGTATAAACTAACGAATATAAAATAATATTCTAAAATGTAAACAAAGATGTTATGTAGAGAAATTCATTAAAAGTGGTTCCTATAAAACCCTGAGGTCTGGACCTGGGAGCTGCTCACAGTCTGGGGTTTCCCTCTGATTGGAGAATTGATTGTTGACAGCTGTGCTTTATTTTTCTCTCTCCTAGGGAAAAGCTTATGGACAGATGTTGCTGGACTACAGACTGACCGGACTACCTGACCTCACCTCGCTGGTAGACTGAAGAAAGATGATGATCTGAGCGAATATAACTAAATACATCACAAAATTTCAAAGCTAGAATCTGTGTTTCAGATGACTCTGTGTGAACAGGCCACGGACTGACAGACGAGCTAAAGTAGCATGAGCTAATTATCTTCTTATTGCTAACACAGTTACAGTAGAGTTTAACGGCGTAAAGTAAGATTCGAAAAGACATTGCAATCACATAACAGTCAGGTTTGGCTTTTCCCTTTGAGGATCGCGTCTATGTGTGTAGTTGGTGATGTACGAGACGATGAGTTCAGTGTTCGTGTGGAAGTTGAAGCTCTGGAAGCTGATGTGTTTGAGCAGAGTGTAGAGAGAGAGAGATGCACAGAATAAAACACTAAAGTGCCGCCGCATTGCTCTCTTTAGAGGGAGAAATATCACTGCACCTCTATCAGAGCGGCATTGAGGGTAATGTAG
>CM022772.1:67381-97381 GCA_012411365.1 Ameiurus melas | reverse complement strand
GGGAATCGAGAGAGAATAAAGAGGGAATAGAGAGAGAGGGAATCAAGAGAGGGAATAGAGAGAATAGAGAGAAAATAAAGAGAGAGAATTGAGAGAGAGAGAGAATAAAGAGAGGGAATAGAGAGAGAATAAAGAGAGGGAATAGAGAGAGGAAATATAGAGAGAGAATAAAGAGAGGGAATAGAGAGAGAGAATAAAGAGGGAATAGAGAGAGGGAATAAAGAGAGGGAATAGAGAGAGAGAATAAAGAGGGAATAGAGAGAGGGAATAGAGAGAGAATAAAGATGGAATAGAGAGAGAGGGAATCAAGAGAGGGAATAGAGAGAATAGAGAGAGAATAAAGAGAGAGAATGGAGAGAGAGAATAAAGAGGGAATAGAGAGAGAGGGAATAGAGAGGGAATAGAGAGAGAGAGAGAGGGAATAGAGGAAATATAGAGAGAGAATAGAGAGAGAGAATAGAGAGAGAGAGGGAATAGAGAGAGAGAATAGAGAGAGAGAAGAGAGAGCGTAATAGAGAGAGGGAATAGAGAGAGAGGGAATAGAGAGAGGGAATAGAGAGAGAGGGAATAGAGAGAGAGGGAATAGAGAAAGAATGTATATAGAGAGAGGGAATAGAGAGAGAGGGAATAGAGAAAGGGGGAATAGAGAGAGGGAATAGAGAGAGAGGGAATAGAGAGAGAGAATAGAGAGGGAATAGAGAGAGGGAATAGAGAGAGAGATTAGAGAGAGAGGGAATAGAGAGAGGGAATAGAGAGAGAGAGAATAGAGAGAGGGAAGAGAGAGAGAATAGAGAGAGAGGTAATAGAGAGAGAGAATAGAGAAAGAGGGAATAGAGAGAGAGGTAATAGAGAGAGAGAATAGAGAAAGAGGGAATAGAGAGAGAGGGAATAGAGAGAGAGAATAGAGAGAGAGGGAATAGATAGAGGGAAGATAGAGAGAAAATAGAGAGAGGGAATAGAGAGAGAGAATAGAGAGCGAAGAGAGAGGGAATAGAGAGAGAGAGAGAGAATATATATAGAGAGAATAGAGAGAGAGAATAGAGAGAGAGGGAATAGAGAGAGAGAAAGAGGTTGGTGAGGGAACGGCTTTTTATAGCTGCTATAAAGTAAGAACAAGAACTAACTCATTTCACTGATTTTCCACAACATAAAATTGAACTATAAATAGATTTTTAAAAGTATATTTCATTCAGTAATAAATAAAATAATGATCTGCGAAGGTGTGCCCTGATGGACTGGCCCCCTGTCCAGGGTGTACCCCACCTCATGCCCCATGCTCCCTGGGATCGGCTCCAGGTTCCCCGTGACCCTGAACAAGGAGTAAGCGGTAGAAGATGGATGGATGATCTGCGAATGCTGTGGTGTAAGAGGAATAAAACACTTGGAGGAGTGTGCTGTTGTGGGAAAATAATCAGCTTCCGGGAGGAAACAGTAACTCAGTCACAATGCGCTGATGATGATTTTCCGATAACTGCACACAACCGAATGATTTATTCTGTACGTGCTACTGCTGATGTATAACTCTGAGCCGGACTGCTGATCGGACAGGAAGTGGTTTAGTCTGTGAGCTGGACTACAGTTACTGGGCTCCAGTCTGTGGTGAAGTTATATTCTATAGAGGTTATATAGAATATATTTACATGATTTATTTTAAAAACTTTCATCATGCAGTATATGACCTATAATTAATGATTTAAAAGTGATATTTCTGTGAATGAGTATCTTCCTGTGTGCAGTCATTCAGGAGGAGGAGACCTACACGTGTAGATTAAACTCAGATTCACTGTGATGCTCATTTTATTTTATCCTCACGGAAGGTAGATTTAAACTACACACTTAGGATGTGTTTGTCCCTGTGATGGTGTGTGATGGAGTGTGATGGTGTGTGATGGAATGTGATGGTGTGTGATGGTATGTGATGGAATGTGATGGAATGTTATGGAGTGTGATGGTGTGTGATGGAGTGTGTTGGAATGTGATGGTGTGTGATGGAATGTGATGGTGTGTGATGGAGTGTGATGGTGTGTGATGGAATGTGATAGTGTGTGATGGTGTGTGATGGAGTGTGATGGAATGTGATGGAGTGTGATGGAATGTGATGGAGTGTGATGGAGTGTGATGGAATGTTATGGAGTGTGATGGAGTGTGATGGTGTGTGATGGAATGTGATGGTGTGTGATGGAGTGTGATGGAATGTGATGGGGTGTGATATAATGTGATGGAGTGTGATGGAATGTTATGGAGTGTGATGGAATGTGATGGTGTGTGATGGAATGTGATGGTGTGTGATGGAGTGTGATGGTGTGTGATGGAATGTGATGGAGTGTGATATAATGGGATGGAGTGTGATATAATGTGATGGAATGTGATGGAGTGTGATGGATTGTGATGGTGTGTGATGGAGTGTGATGGAATCCCTACTCCAGAGCAGGAGAACATTTTTAATGAAGCTAAGAAGTGGATGTGAATATATCTGCTATTTCACTCTTTTACAACCTGCAGGTCAAGACACTGATCAGGACACACACACACACACACACACACACACACTGTCTCTCTCTCTCTCTCTCTCTCTCTCTCTCACACACACACACAGACACACACACACACACACTCACACACAGCAGCTATAAACAGTCGTTCCCTGATCAGTTAATCACACAGAAAAAGACCCGGATTGAAGCCTCATTAGCATGCTCCTCACTTTCTCCGGTTTGAGTTCCAATAAAAACACTGCTAATCAAACCGGAAGTGCGCTGTGAAGACTGTTTGTTTGTTTGTTTGTTTGTTTTTGTTTAACCCTGTGTTCCTCGGCAGTGTGTTTAGGAGAAAAGTCTTCAGAGTTTGTGTTAACGTGTGAGAGTTTTCTCTGAACTCCGCAGCTCAAATTCCTCCCGATTCTGACGTCACGGCGAGGAGACCCGCAGAGCGCGCGCTACTTCCTCTTTGGAGCGGAGCGGAGACTCGGGCACGATGTTGGACTCGTTGCTGCTGCTGCTGCAGAAAATGTTCTTGTTTGCGCACCGGGACTTCTTCAGCGTCGTGGCATCGAGGGCCGACCGGCCGAGGCGCGCGGAGCGGACGGAGCGCGCGGGAGCGGAAGTCACGGCGCAGCTCGAGCGCGGAGATCTGCTCGAGGTTCCCCGCACGCTGTTCGTGCACTTCGGGATCTACTTGGGCGACGGGAAGGTGGCGCACCTCATCCCCGACATCCTTCCGCTCCTCACGCGCGACGAGCTCCGCGTCCGCGCCGTGGTGAGCAACAAGCGGCTGCTGCTGGGAGTGCTGTGCCGCAGAGCCGCCGTGCGCGTGGACACGCTCGAGGACTTCGTGTACGGGGCGCGCGTGCTGCTCATCAACGCCATGGACGGTGTGCTCGGTGTGCAGCCCGCGCCGAACGAGGAGGTCGCGCGCACGGCGGAGAAACTGGTCGGCGCTGTTCGCTACAGCCTCCTGTGGAACAACTGTGAGCACTTCGTCACGTTCTGCAGATACGGTACCGGGATCAGCCTGCAGACCGATAAGGTACCGGACACCAACATTCCCAACATTCCACTCCAAACAGTTCACCTCAGACTCCCTCACTGGCGGAACCCTTCACTGGTTCCTAAACCTCAGTACCCTTTCACTGATGTGGAACCTTCACGTACATCTTTGGACTTTTTTTGTCTGGGACTCTTGGGTTAGAACCATTGATTTTACCTCCACGAAAACTCTTTAGAACCATTTATATTAAGAGTTATTCAAAATCAGTAGTTCCAAAAAGAACCCTCGTCACTGGGGAGGAACCTCCGAGGGTACACCTTTAGTACCTTTAGTGTATAGATTTGACCAGGAACCTCTACATTATCAGTACAGGTCCTTGATGTGTACGTATGCATCTAAATGATTGAAAGTAAATGCACCCTCACTCCGTGTAAAAGATGCAGGAACCCCAGTGAGGAACGGTCCAGTTCAGTACTGTCTGAGTAAGAACCTGCGGGTTCTGGTTTTCTATTACGACTGATTTAAACCAGCTGGACTCCACGAAGCGTCTCTGTGAGAAATCCCTCTAAAAATAACGAGTTTAAAATCCACTTGATTTACTCGGACTGGAGAACATTTCCCTTCCAAACCGCGTTAAATACCTTTCACACACGACACGAACCCGGGCTGAGTCCGAGTCCGAGGAACCGCTCCGGTTATTATAGAGCTCTACTTTGTGTTGTGTTTACGTTGGAAATATATCAGGGGAAATACAGGAAGTGTTATTGGAGACAGACCTACTGACATGGGGAGGAAAGTATTTACACCCTGAGCCCGGTTTCTCAGCAGTGACTTCACGAGGATTCTGAAGGAGTTCCTCCAGATTATTCAGAACAATATCAGAAATCAGTCAGAACCCTGTTTACTTTTAGTGTTTTACTTAAAATCATTATATAAAAAAAACAACCCATGAGCAGAAATCCACAGAAAACCCCTCTGTTTAAAGCACTTACTGTTTTCACTTCACTGGAATCACATTTCTGGGAAAATCCGATCATTTTGGAATGTAAAATAAGGACTGCAGTTTCGGGGGTGTGTGTGTGTGTGTCGGCGGGTGTGTGTGTGTGTCGGGCTGTGTGTGCGGGTGTGTGTGTGTGAGCGGGTGTGTGTGTGTGTGTGTGTGTGTGCGGGTGGGTGTGTGTGTGTGCGGGTGGGTGTGTGTGTGTGTGTGTGTGTGTGTGTGTGTGAGTGAGTGTGTGGGCAGGAGTGTGTGTGTGTATGTGTGTGTGTGTGAGTGAGTGTGTGGGCAGGAGTGTGTGTGTGTGGGGGGGGTGTGTGTGTGTGTGAGTGTGTGTGAGTGAGTGAGAGTGTGTGTGTGTGTGTGAGTGTGTGAGTGTGTGAGTGTGTGAGAGTGTGAGTGTGTGGGCGGGTGTGAGATGAATCTAATCTCAGTCCTGAAACACACTGAACCCGGATCAGTTGATTTCACTGAAACGTTGGAGGAAAGTGATTACTCTAAAAAATCATGTCATTTTCACTCAATAACTTTTTACTGAACTGAACTTCAACCTTCTGTTATTTTAAGTTGAATAAACTCAGTGTGAAGTTCATCTAACTTCAGATCTTTAGTACTATTTATTACTTTACTGTTATTACACTTAGAATATTTTAACTCTAGATCATTTGTAACATCACTTCTGTCCAGTTACTCAACTTAGTTCCTTAAGTTCAATGAAGTAAACTGTAAATTCATTCAATTCTATAAAAAAGCATGCAAATACCAAATGTTTTTTTTTAATGATTTATTTAAACTGAAATATTTTAATTTGAAGATATAATACACACACAGTCGAGACAATTCGGTGAAATTATTTGCCATATTTGACTTCCTAAAGACCCGATAGGTGTTCTGAACTGTGTGAGGAAACTGGTCCGTAAACGTTATTCTAAAAGTGCAACGTTACAAAGTTTCTCTTTTTGGTGTTGTAGCTGAAAATTTATATTTTTATACACACACACACACGCACACACACACACAGTGGGGGAAATAAGTATTGGACACATCAGCATTTGTTTCAGTAAATTTATTTCCAGTGAAGCTATTCACATGAAATGTTCACTAGACTTCAGTATTGTACTTCTGTATATATAAATAAAATAAATGTCAAATTTCTAAAAAAAATAGGAACATTGCAAATAAGAGTTGAAACAAACCATAAAATCAATCGCTTCCAATATCAACATTACTTGCTAGTGGAACAGTAGTAGAACAATCCGGAGTCCCGTTTTACTGTTCGCAGATTTTTCAAAGATTGAATTTTGGGAGCAGCTCACCTCCCCGTCTGAGCATTACCTGCTGAGTAAAGTGGAGACTGTTTCATACACTTAGGATAGTCCAGGTGCAGGACATACATCAGCCTGAGAAGAACACAGAAGGCCTGAGGCAGGTCGGCCGGTTCATCCATCACCACACTCCCTTCAAGATGAAGCTCACTTTGAATGGGTTAGGCTGAGGACTTTCTGACTGAAGCAGAGGTTCCCCACTGGAGTCTGAGTGTACGAGTCCGTGTCCGTTACATCCCAACAGAGAAAGAAAGAGATTGGTGAAGGAATGTCCCCTGAACTCGCCGGTCAGGGGTTCAAGCGGGAGAAAACGTCCAACATTGTTTAAAACGATGTTTTTCACTGTTAATAATGAACAGACGGAAAAATGTCTGCGAGTTTGAGCGGGGTCGTGTCCACCGCGCGCGAAGGAACGGCTCTAGCTAGTTAAAAGCTGAAAACAACGGGGGTTTTTTTTAGGACTCACTGTTTGTGCCCCTCGATTGGGGGGAAAAAAAAAAAACGATAAAAATGAACGGACGGAGAGATGTCCCCGAACTCGCCTGGTTCAAGTCAAGCAGGAGAAAACATCCGAAATTGGTTCAAACTTCTATTTTTTATTACTCATAAACAGCCTCTCAATGGAAAATAGAGACAATAAAAACGGAATAAAACATACTTTTCTAACCGCTCATTATCAGATCCTCGAATTCACTCGCAACCGCGAGAGAAAAGATCTTCCCCCGACTCTGCAACAGCTGGCCAGTGTGGAGGCGTGGCCAGGACAAAACCTTCATCATTTTAATCCATCCATCCATCCACCCATCCATCCATCTTCAACCGCTTATTCCTTCTTCAGGGTCACGGGGAACCTGGAGCCTATCCCAGGAAGCATGGGGCACAAGGCGGGGTACACCCTGGACAGGGTGCCAGTCCATCAGGGCACAATCACATACACACTCACACACCCATTCATACACTACGGATAATTTACCAACCTGCCAATCAACCTACCATGCATGTGTTTGGACTGGGGGAGGAAACCGGAGTACCCTGAGGAAACCCCCACAGTACGGGGAGAACATGCAAACTCCACACACACACACACACACGGCGGGAATCGAACTCCGGAACCTGGAGGTGTGAGGCGAACGTGCTAACCACTAAGCCACCGTGCACCCCATTTTAATCCATTTTACTTCAAATGATTCACACATTGAAATACGCCTACGAATGAGTAGAATCTACTGACATTTCATAGTAATGCACTCAAAGTTAAATAATGAAAGTATGTTGTAATGAAATTGTTCATTCGATATGAAATCTGGGCTTTTCTTCTTCTCCTCTGCAGTTCTGTGAATGCCTGAAGTCTGTTCTCCGGGATCAGAGGAGTGTCCTGGTCACCTCCGTCACTGGGATATTTCTCATCTTGTTCCTGGGATTATCCGCATGCACAGCACTTCCTGTCCTTCTCATCTCCTTCGTCCTCTGGATGGTTGGATAAGAGACTTTTATCATGGTGTCTACATCATGCTTCATTACATCTGTGTTCAGTTTAACACAGGTTTGTCTGCGTGTGTGTGTGTGTGTGTGTGTGTTGTAGTGAGATATCACTAAACTGTACTAACAGTGGCTCTAATGTTTTCATGTTTATCGAAGTTTAACAGTTTTATGTTAATCACGTGTGCCCTGTGACGGGTTGCTCCCCTGTCCTTGGTGTCCCCCGGCCCGCGCCCGAGCTCTCCGGGACCCTGTGTAGGATAAGTGGTAGGGAAAATGGATGGATGTTAATCACGTATGTTTTTGTACTCTACTCAGTGAACGTTAATAAATGTTTCAAACAGATTCTTGGTCTCGTATCTTTAGATAGATGAGTCACTTTATTAATCCCAGAGGGAAATTCACACTTTACATTGTTTACAGTAAGAAAAAAACCAATGAAGAGTAACAGAATAAATCTTTGGTAAGAGACCGTTATCTACAAACAAGTTGGAGAATAAAACTCATCAGACTCACTCCCGTGAGATCAGGCCTTTGTATTCGAATATTCTAAAAGTCAGTTTTATCATAACCGGCTGCAAATTCTAATCTCAGTTTTGGAGGCACAGTTTATTTCACATTCAGATAAAAACTTTTTTTTTTTTTTTTAAAGTCGAAACACATCTGGGAAAAGCAAACGAGCACAGATTTCATTCAACACAGTTTCAGTTATAATTTAATTCAACTACAAAACTTTGACTTTCCAGCCAGTTTACCCAGAGCACCACAAATCTACACAGCAGACAGAACAGAACCTAATGTTAGTATATTTATAAATCATCTTAATCTCTTCTGTAATACTGTGCATATTAATTACAACTGGAGATTTAGAACGAGTAATCGAGTCCTGTAATAGAGCTCTCGTCATGTAGTTGTGTAACAGGACATTTTTCAATTTATAAAAGGATCTGAGATCATTAAAAGCTCACAATTGCCCCATGCTGACCTGACCTCAAACAAAAATAGAAACTGAATTCTGTTTTCTGCATTTTGGCTTTTTTTGTCCACTTTAGTGAGGAGTGAAGCTGAAGTTGAGTAACCCATTGTGCATTGTGTTTCACTGAACATGTGACATTCTTCTCTATAAATCCGTACGAGAATAGGTCCAGGTCTGTAATCCTCACGCCCCTCCTCAGCCTCCACACGGAGGATAAAACCTTCCCGAGCCTTTCCGAAACGCAACTCATCTCTTCGACGATGTTTCTCCTGCGGTTCCTCAGCACCTTTTTCACAGCACTGATCCCGGGTGAGGACAACAAGAAACTGAAAGCAGGCACATATGACATCTCCACGTTTAAGCGTGGGGATCTCCTGGAAGTTCCCCGAACGCTCTTCACACATTTTGGGATCTACCTGGGCAACGACCGTGTGGCTCACCTCATACCTGACATCCTGCCCGTTATCTCATCTGATGAAGGCGCCATCTCCGCGATGGTGACCAACAACCGGCTGATCCTGGGCGTGATCTCGAAAAAGGCCAGCGTTCGAGTGGACTCTGTGGAGGACTTTGCGTACGGAGCTGAGATTCTGGTGAACAGCATGGACAGGGTGTGCAGTCGGACGCCGCTCCCCGGTGAAGAAGTGGCCAGGCGAGCGGAGAAGCTGATGGGATCCGTGGATTACAGTCTGCTGTGGTTCAACTGTGAACATTACGTCATGTTCTGCAGATACGGGACCAGCATGAGCTTTCAGACCTACCAGGTACATCATCACACACCACAACATACAGTCTGAAAAACTTCTCCCACTGTGTCCTACTTTCGCATGGCCACTTCATATCGGACTCGCCTTTATATTTTCACACGTGTTTACTTGTGTCCATATGTGGAATTTCAGGACTTTACATGTTGAACTGTATTTTTGTGTTTTTCACATGATCACGTGTGGGACCGTGGAATCTCTGGAGTAACATTTTGTAGTTTGGGATAAAAACTAAACCAAACTAGAACAGCTAAACTCTGAGTGTGAGAACCTCAGTCTTCCTTCATGCAGTCATGAACATAAACCCACAGTAATGTCCTTTTACATTTTTATTATTTAACTTGTACCGAGGTTGAGATTTTATGCTCTGTATATGATTCAAATATTCAATTCAGTTTCATTTATAGAACACTTTTAACAGTAGACATGTTCCCAAAGCAGCTTTATAGAAATCTACAGATGTAAATTTAGGTCCTAATCAACAAACCAGAGGTGACGGTGGTGAGGAAAAACTCCCTGAGACGACACAAGGAAGAAACCTTGAGAGGAACCAGACTCGTAAGAGAACCCGTCCTCATCTGGGGGACACCGGATAGTGAATCATTACAGTGTGCAGGTGTACACTGTGTGTGTGTGTGTGTAAAGACACCCACTACTGTGAGTGTTAGCAGAATAAGAATGTGAATAAGAGATGCTGGGATGAGAAACAGCAGTTAAAATGTTAATCTAAAGCTTTCAGAAGATGAGAATGTATTAATCCAGTTACGTTACACAGCACGCATCATTTACCAAATTAAAATTGCATTTTCAAACTGCATGATATTCAGTTCTTTACATTATTTATAGGGGACTCTTTTTGGGGCATTGTTGAGGTTTGGATTAAACTCCTTCCGTTTCAGTGAGCAGTCACACAGATTAATAATTATAAGAACTTAATGATAAATATAATAAATTGTGTGTTGTCATTTCCACCACAGTAACTAAATAATGACGGGCCACACGGTTGTGCTTTAGAGCACCAGAGAAGTGTTTTATCTCCATCTGGTGTTCAATCAAAATTAAAACCCAGTCCACTTCACCAACTCTTTCTGAGAAAGTATCCTGGGAATTTGAGTGATCTATAATTTTATAATCATCATCATCTGCTTCCTTAATATGTTGAATATTACTCCTTTTTAGTGACTTAAGTGTATAGATGAATTACATGTACATTACATACACCAGCGTTCTTCTGCCTGCAACCTGAAACACACTTCATCATCCATTTACTGTTCCTGTAATGATCTCGTCCCAAGTCTCAAAGTTATTGAACATGTCTTCTCTTCTCTTCTCTTCTCTTCTCTTCTCGCAGTTCTGTAAAAGTGTCAGGAAGATGGTGTTCAGTAGGACCAGCTCGTTCCTGAGTCTTGTGATGTGCGTGTTCATTACGGTGTTTCTGGGCAGTGTGTCGGTGTGTGGAGTGTTCCTCATGCTGATCATTCCCTTCACCATATGGATGGCATCGTGACTCTACAGGTTACTACAGACCATGGTTTACTGGTCTCCATGTAACTTTTTGCATTGTTATTACTTAACGCTGTGGTGTAGATTAGGAGTTATTACTGTGTTCATCTCACTACTGATATACATTAGTGTAGAGGGTAAAATCTACATCAAGCTGGTGGTGAGTTCCAGATTACGTGTGAACATTGAATCTTTTGTGCGAATATCTGAAATAATTTATTTTTATAATGTACAATAAACTGGGCAGCACAGTAGCGTTCTCTCCTCACAGTTCCTGGTTCCATCTAGAGTTCCGGTTCCTCCCATGTCCATGTGGGTTTCCTCTGGGTTCTCTGGCTTCCTCCCACCTTCTAAAAGCATGGCAGTGTGTGGACTGGCTAAGATACATTACCACTAATGTGTGTGTGTGTGTGTGTGTGTGTGTGTGTGTGTGTGTGTGTGTGTGTGTGTATGTGTGTGACACACTGAAGTCATATCCATGGAGTAGTCCTGCCTAACACCCAGAGTTCCCATTATAGCCCACAACACTGACCAGGATAAAGTAAATGAATGTATGCAATGTCTGAACAGATTAATAATATAAATGTATTAATATTAATTTGTGGTGATTTTTCTTTTGTCTCCGTGTCAAACAACACACTTTATATTATACTCTTCATATAGCTACTGTGTTTATGGTACATTGAGAAAACCTTATGTGTTTGGAAATAAATTACAAGATCAATGTGTGAATAAATAACATTTATTTCTTTATATATAAAGATGGATTTTGCACCTCACAGTGTTAATGATTTTAGAAACATGAAACAAAAATAAATTGAAACTATAAATGCAAAAATTAAAAATAAATCATAGGAAGTGCTTTCAATTAAATGCCAAATTAAAGGTTATTTTAAATCAGTGATTTTTAAAGTTTGACCTCAGTGCAAAGCAGGAAAACCGCCTATTAATATTAAAGTGCTTTAATCTTTCTCTGTCTACTTTTATATAACTCTAAACTCTGAAGGCCCTACAGAAAGAAGTATAGTAGTGCAGTAGTGTAGTAATACAGTAGAATAGTAGTGTAGTAGTGTAGTAATACAGTGGAATAGTAGTGTAGTAGTGTAGTAATACAGTGGAATAGTAGTGTAGTAGTGTAGTAGTACAGTAGAATAGTAGTGCAGTAGTGTAGTAATACAGTAGAATAGTAGTGTAGTATTACAGTAGAATAGTAGTGCAGTAGTGTAGTAATACAGTGGAATAGTAGTGTAGTAATACAGTGGAATAGTAGTGCAGTAGTGTAGTAATACAGTGGAATAGTAGTGTAGTGTAGTAATACAGTGAATAGTAGTGCAGTAGTGTAGTAATACAGTAGAATAGTAGTGCAGTAGTGTAGTAATACAGTAGAATAGTAGTGTAGTAATACAGTGAGATAGTAGTGCAGTAGTGTAGTAATACAGTGGAATAGTAGTGTAACAATACAGTGAATAGTAGTGCAGTAGTGTAGTAATACAGTAGAATAGTAGTGTAGTATTACAGTAGGAATAGTAGTGCAGTAGTGTAGTAATACAGTGGAATAGTAGTGTAGCAATACAGTGGAATAGTAGTGCAGTAGTGTAGTAATACAGTAGAATAGTAGTGCAGTAGTGTAGTAATACAGTAGAATAGTAGTGCAGTAGTGTAGTAATACAGTAGAATAGTAGTGCAGTAATACAGTAGAATAGTAGTGCAGTAGTGTAGTAATACAGTAGAATAGTAGTGTAGTAATACAGTAGAATAGTAGTGCAGTAGTGTAGTAATACAGTAGAATAGTAGTGCAGTAGTGTAGTAATACAGTAGAATAGTAGTGTAGTAGTGTAGTAATACAGTAGAATAGTAGTGTAGTAATACAGTAGAATAGTAGTGCAGTAGTGTAGTAATACAGTAGAATAGTAGTGTAGTAATACAGTAGAATAGTAGTGCAGTAGTGTAGTAATACAGTAGAATAGTAGTGCAGTAGTGTAGTAATACAGTGGAATAGTAGTGCAGTAGTGTAGTAATACAGTGGAATAGTAGTGTAGTAGTGTAGTAATACAGTAGAATAGTAGTGCAGTAGTGTAGTAATACAGTGGAATAGTAGTGTAGTATTACAGTAGAATAGTAGTGTAGTAATACAGTAGAATAGTAGTGTAGTAGTGTAGTAATACAGTGGAATAGTAGTGCAGTAGTGTAGTAATACAGTAGAATAGTAGTGGGGCAGGGTGATAGTAGAATAGTAGTGAGAGGTAGTAGTGTAGTAATACAGTAGAATAGTAGTGAGTAGTGTATTCAGTGATGTGTGCAGTAGTGTTTCAGTGGAATAGTAGTGTAGTATTACAGTAGAATAGTAGTGTAGTAATACAGTAGAATAGTAGTGTAGTAGTGTAGTAATACAGTGGAATAGTAGTGCAGTAGTGTAGTAATACAGTAGAATAGTAGTGCAGTAGTGTAGTAATACAGTAGAATAGTAGTGTAGTAGTGTAGTAATACAGTAGAATAGTAGTGTAGTAGTGTAGTAATACAGTGGAATAGTAGTGCAGTAGTGTAGTAATACAGTAGAATAGTAGTGCAGTAGTGTAGTAATACAGTAGAATAGTAGTGTAGTAGTGGTAATACAGTAGAATAGTAGTGTAGTATAATACAGTAGAATAGTAGTGTAGTAGTGTAGTAATACAGTGGGGGAATAGTAGTGTAGTAGTGTAGTAATACAGTAGAATAGTAGTGCAGTAGTGTAGTAATACAGTAGAATAGTAGTGCAGTGTAATACAGTAGAATAGTAGTGCAGTAGTGTAGTAATACAGTGGAATAGTAGTGTAGTAGTGTAGTAATACAGTAGAATAGTAGTGTAGTAGTGTAGTAATACAGTAGAATAGTAGTGTAGTAGTGTAGTAATACAGTAGAATAGTAGTGCAGTAGTGTAGTAATACAGTAGAATAGTAGTGCAGTAGTGTAGTAATACAGTAGAATAGTAGTGTAGTAATACAGTAGAATAGTAGTGCAGTAGTGTAGTAATACAGTGGAATAGTAGTGTAGTAGTGTAGTAATACAGTAGAATAGTAGTGTAGTAGTGTAGTAATACAGTAGAATAGTAGTGCAGTAGTGTAGTAATACAGTGGAATAGTAGTGTAGTAGTGTAGTAATACAGTAGAATAGTAGTGCAGTAGTGTAGTAATACAGTAGAATAGTAGTGCAGTAGTGTAGTAATACAGTGGAATAGTAGTGCAGTAGTGTAGTAATACAGTGGAATAGTAGTGTAGTAGTGTAGTAATACAGTGAACAGTAGTGCAGCAGTGTAGCAACAGTAGAATAGTAGTGCAGCACACATAACAGTAGTGCAGTAACACAGTAGAATAGTAGTGCAGTAGTGCAGTAATACAGTGGAATAGTAGTGTAGTGCGAGCAATACAGTAGAATAGTAGTAGTGTAGTAACACAGTAGAATAGTGGCGTAGTGTAGCAAACAGTAGAATAGTAGCAGCAGGCAGTACGTAAGCAGGTAGAACAGTAGTGTAGTAGCACAGTAGAATAGTACGCAGCAACAGCAGAAATAGTGCAGCAGTGTAGCATACAGTGGAACAGTAGCGCAGTAGTGTAGTAATACAGTAGAATAGTAGTGTAGTAGTGTAGTAACACAGTAGAATAGTAGCTGCAGTAACAGTAGAAATAGTGCAGTAGTGCACGTAGTGAATAGTAGTGCAGTACACAGTAGAATAGTAGTAGCGTGTGCAATACAGTAGAATAGTGCAGCAGTGCGCAACACAGTAGAACAGTAGTGTAGTAGTGTAGTAATACAGTAGAATAGTAGTGTAGTAGTGTAGTAACAGTAGAATAGTAGTGCAGTGAGTGTTACAGTAGAATAGTAGTGTAGTAATACAGTGAATAGTAGTGCAGTAGTGTAGTAATGTCGCGAATAGTAGTGTAGTAGTGTGTAACGCAGAACAGTAGTGCAGTAGTGTAGTAATACAGTAGAATAGTAGTAGTAGTTAGTAACACAGTAGAATAGTAGTGCAGTAGTGTAGTAACACAGTAGAATAGTAGCCAGTGTAGTAATACAGTAGAACAGTAGCAGTAAACAGTAGAATAGTAGGCAGTAGTAAGTAACAGCAGAATAGAGTGTAGTAGTGTAGTAACACAGAGAAAGAGGTAATACAGTAGACAAAAGTAGTAGTGTAACACAGTAGAATAGCAGTGTAGTAGTGTAGTACAGCAGAATAGTAGTGCAGTGTAGCAACAGTAGAATAGTAGTGCAGTATGTAGCAACACAGTAGAACAGTAGTGCAGTAGTGTAGTACGGTGGAATAGTAGTGCAGTAGTGTAGTAATACAGTAGAATAGTAGTGGATACGTAGAATGCAGTAGCAGTGCGTAACAGCAGAATAGCGAGTAGTGCAGTAATACAGTAAATAGTAGTGTAGTAATACAGTGAATAGTAGCAGTGTAGTAATACAGTAGAATAGTAGTGTAGTAGTGTAGTAATACAGTAGAATAGTAGGCAGTAGTGTAGTAACACAGTAGAATAGTAGTGTAGTAAACAGCAGAACAGTAGCGCTGCAGCGTAGCAATACGTAGAATAGTAGTGCAGTAGTGCAGCTGGGCGGAACAGTAGTGTAGCGCAGTAACACAGTAGAATAGTAGTGCAGTAGTGTAGTAATACAGTAGAATAGTAGTGCAGTAGCAATACAGTAGAATAGTAGCAGCAGTGCAGCAATACAGTAGAATAGTAGTAGTAGCAGCACAGCAGAACAGCAGTGTAGTAGCGCAGCAACAGAACAGCAGCAGTAGTGTAGCAACACAGCAGAACAGTAGTGCAGTAACACAGCAGAACAGTAGTGCAGTAATACAGTAGAATAGTAGTGCAGTAGTGTAGTAACACAGTACAGCAGTGCAGCACGCAGTATACAGTAGAACGTGCGTAGTAGCAACACAGTAGAATAGTAGCGCAGCAACAGTAGAACGCGCAGTAATGCGGTAGAATAGTAGTGTAGTAACACAGCAGAATAGTAGTGCAGTAACAGTGACAGAACAGCAGTGTAGTAACAGCAGAACAGTAGTGCAGTAGTGTAGTAATACAGTAGAATAGCAGTGTAGTAATACAGTAGAATAGTAGCGCAGTAGTGCAGTAATACAGTAGAACAGTAGCAGTAGTGTAGTAACACAGCAAATAGTAGTGCAGTAATACAGCAGATGCGTAGTAATACAGTAGAACAGTAGTGCAGTAGTGTAGTAATACAGTAGAATAGTAGCGTAGTAGTGTAGTAATACAGTGGAATAGAGAGTAGCAGTGCAGTAACACAGAATAGTAGTGCAGTAGTGTAGTACAACAGTAGAATAGTAGTGCAGTAGTGTAGTAATACAGTAGAATAGTAGCGCAGTAGTGTAGTAACACAGTAGAATAGTAGCAGTAGTGTAGTAATACAGTAGAATAGTAGTGCAGTAGCGTAGTAAATGCTGCGAATAGTAGTGCAGTGCGTAGCACAGCAGAACAGTAGTGCAGCAGCGTAGTAACACAGCAGAATAGTAGCGCAGCAGCGTAGTAATACAGTAGAATAGTAGTGTAGTAACACAGCGGAAAGCAGTGTAGCAACAGTAGTAAAGTAGTGCAGTAGTGTAGTAATACAGTGGAATAGTAGTGCAGTAGTGTAGTAATGCGTAGAATAGTAGTGCAGTAGTGTAGTAATACAGTAGAATAGTAGCGCAGTAGTGTGTAATACTAGAATAGTAGTGCAGTAGTGTAGTAATACAGTAGAATAGTAGGTAGTAGTGCAGTAAACAGTAGAATAGTAGCAGTAGTGTAGTAATACAGTAGAATAGTAGTGTAGTAGTGTAGTAATACAGTAGAATAGTAGTGCAGTATTAATACAGTGGAATATACAGTAGTGTAGTAATACATGAATAGTAGTGTAGTAGTGCAGTAATACGGTAGAATAGTAGTGGAGTAGTGTAGTAATACAGTAGAATAGTATGCAGTAGTGTAGTAATACAGGAACATGCAGTAGAGCAGTAGTACAGTGGAATAGTAGTTGTACAGTAGAATAGTAGTGTAGTAATACAGTAGAATAGTAGTGCAGTAGTGTAGTAATATAGTAGTGTAGTGTGCAGCCAGCACGTGTGGTTGTGTACTATATTGATGTGTATTATGTAGTGCCCTATCTGTACATAGTGCACATCAACACAGCGCACTACATAGTACACATCAATACAATATAGTCCACTACATAGTGCACATCAATACAATATAGTCCACTACATAGTGCACATCAATACAGCGCACTACATAGTGCACATCAACACAGCGCACTACATAGTGCACATCAACACAGCGCACTACATAGTACACATCAATACAATATAGTCCACTACATAGTGCACATCAATACAGCGCGCTACATAGTGCACATCAGTACAATATAGTGCACTACATAGTACACAACACAGCGCACTACATAGTGCACATATATACAGTGCACTACATAATGCACATCAACACAGCGCACTACATAGTACACATCAGTAGAATATAGTCCACTACATAGTACACATCAATACAGCGCACTACATAGTGCACATCAACAGTGCACTACACTACATAGTGCACATCAGTACAATATAGTGGTCTACATAGTACACATCAGTACAATATAGTGCACTACATAGTACACATCAGAACAATATAGTGCACTACATAGTACACATCAGTACAATATAGTGCACTACATAGTACACATCAGTACAATATAGTGGTCTACATAGTACACATCAGTACAATATAGTGCACTACATAGTACACATCAGTACAATATAGTGCACTACATAGTACACATCAGAACAATATAGTGCACTACATAGTACACATCAGTACAATATAGTGCACTACATAGTACACATCAGTACAATATAGTGCACTACATAGTACACATCAGTACAATATAGTGCACTACATAGTACACATCAGTACAATATAGTGCACTACATAGTACACATCAGTACAGCGCACTACATAGATACTATATTGATGTGTACTATGTAGTGCGCTAGTGTGTGAGTTTATCACCCACGTCACGCCTCTGTCAGTCAGTCTCGCGCTCATTAGAAAGTGCAGGAACAAACGATTGTTTTAATTCACTTTGAACTCTACACCGCTTCAGCTTTGTGTTTGATCTAACTTCGTTTTATTGAACGCGTTAAGTGATGAAACCGATGTCGAACATTAGAGGAATATTCGGTTAGATGAGGAAGCATGCGTGTATCGAGGGGTTTTCGAGTGCTCGTGTGTAACACCTAGCGTATTGATGAATCATTTCTACACACACACGTGTTCATTCACTGTCTGTTCGTTCCACATTATTTACAATCAACACCTATTGCTAAGGTTTTGTCGGTTATAACTTCGGTTTCGATAATTAACTGTTTAATTAACTTTAACCACGAGCTAACCGGATAGCCGCTTCCAAGCTAACAGCTAGTCGTTAGCGTTGCTGTTTACCTCAGACGCCACAGGAGCCGCTCTCAGGTAATGACCTCCCCCTGACCTTTAGCCGCTGGTTTTATTCACTCTTTCTCCACCTGGAGAACATCTGCAATACACCTGGAGAACATCTGCAGTACACCTGGAGAACATCTACAGAACACCTGCAGAACACCTGGAGATAATCAGGAGGAAACTTGTATTAGGGCCTGTAGTGCAGTGTAATAAAATCTGCACATTTGCATATTGTGTATTTAAAAACCCCTACTAAGTAGTACTACTCACTACTATTCAGTACTATTCAGTACTACTCACTACCACTCAGTACTGTTCACTACTAAGTACTATTCAGTACTATTCTCTACTATTCAGTACTATTCTCTACTATTCAGTACTATTCGCTACTACTCACTGCTACTCAGTACTATTCAGTATTATTCATTATTCTTCAGTATTATTCAGTACCTGGATTTCAGGTGTGATAATATCTCTCTGTCTCTACAGAAAAACGTAGCGTGTTGCTTCTGGGTTAAAGCTCAGATTTTCCTCACAACACAACTTCGCTAGTGTCAGTAGTTAATGTGACTAAACACTGCTGTAGTGTTGTGTAAGGTGGAGATGAATGAGGGTGGTGTTGTGTAAGGTGGTGTTGTGTGAGGTGGAGATGAATGAGGGTGGTGTTGTGTAAGGTGGTGTGTGAGGTGGAGATGAATGTGGGTGGTGTTTGAGGTGGAGATGAATGTGGGTGGTGTTGTGTGAGGTGGAGATGAATGAGGGTGGTGATGTGTGAGGTGGAGATGAATGAGGGTGGTGTGTGAGGTGGAGATGAATGAGGTTGGTGTGTTGTGTAAGGTGGAAATGAATGAGGGTGGTGTTGTGTAAGGTGGAGATGAATGAGGGTTGTGTGTTGTGTAAGGTGGAGATGAATGAGGGTGGTGTTGTCTTGTGTAGGGTGGAGATGAATGAGGGTGGTGTTGTGTCTTGTGTAGGGTGGAGATGAATGAGGGTGGTGTTGTGTCTTATGTAGGGTGGAGATGAATGAGGGTGGTGTTGTGTCTTGTGTAGGGTGGAGATGAATGAGGGTGGTGTTGTGTCTTGTGTAGGGTGGAGATGAATGAGGGTGGTGTTGTGTCTTGTGAGTGTCTACTATCAAGCGTGGAAGGATCTTCTGGGGGATTATCGTGCACTACTGGAGACTGAACGATCCTCTTACTTCTCTGTTGCTATTTAAAAACCAAAATAATCCCAGACACTTGTTCCATACCATAAATAGACTCCTTCAAGTTAATGCTGTTACCACTTTGCCTGTTTCTCAGCAGCTCTGTGATTCCTTTCTACAGTTTTTCAATTCTAAGATTGTCAATGTTCAGTAAGAAATTTCTGTTAACCCTGACTGTGCCACTCCACTCCTTCGTCCTTCTGGGTTCACTGGTGTTTCTTTCACTCATTTCTCACTGCTTGATTCAGAGGCTCTCACAAGGGAGGTCTCCAGCATGAAAACTACCACCTGCCTGCTGGATCCAATCCCCACGATGCTGTTTAAATCGTGCTTTGCTGTGTGGCGCCCTGCTATCGTCAGCATTATAAATGAATCACTGGAGACTGGGGTTGTTCCAGCAGTACTGAAGACTGCTGCTGTTACGCCTGTCCCCAAGAGAGGAAATGTTTCGGTGGATGATTTTAACAATTTTCGCCCCATTTCAAATCTTCCGTTTTTGGCAAAATTACTTGAGCGTGTTGTCGCCTCTCAACTCTGTTCTCATCTGACAACCAACAACCTCTTTGAACCACTTCAATCAGGTTTTCGTAAATTTCATAGCACTGAAACTGCGTTGGTCAAAGTTACAAATGACCTTTTGATGGCCTCTGATTCTGGAGCTACCTCACTTCTGATTCTTCTTGACCTTAGAGCTGCCTTCGATACTGTGGATCATGGTCTTTTACTTACCCGCCTCGAAAGTGTTTTTGGTGTGTCTGGGAAAGTTTTAAACTGGTTTAAATCCTATTTTACTGACCGTTCCCAGTTTATTTCTATGAGTGGCTTTAGATCTGACACTTGCTCGGTGCTCACTGGTGTTCCTCAGGGTTCAATTCTTGGCCCTCTATTGTTCAATATTTATCTATCTCCACTTGGGCATCTGCTTCAAACACTTGGCCTCCATTACCACTTCTGCGCTGACGATACCCAAATCTACATTCACTCAAGATCTGGTGAAAGCATTGATGTTATTATCTTTGGCTGTATTTCTGAGATGAAGAAATGGATGAATAATAACTTTCTGTGCCTGAACAGCGGGAAAACTGAGGTCATGCTCATAGGTTCCCGTCATCAGGTTCGCAAAGCGGCTCCACTGTCTCTATCCGTTGACGGCTCTGTTCTAGAGTTCCAAAGCAAGATGAGGAACCTTGGTGTAATTTTTGACACTAACCTCACTTTTTGATTTTTTTGATCAGAGCACTGTGAAAGCTTCCTTTTTCATCTCAGAAATATTGCCAGATTAAGACCAATGCTTAACTTATCTGTCGCGAAAAGCTGATAAACTCATTCGTGGTCACGCGATTGGTTATTGCAATGCCGTTTTAGCTGGAGTTTCTAAAACTGCAATTAGCAAATTGCAGTATGTTCAGAACTCTGCCGCCCGGATCCTGACGGGAAGCAGGAGATATGACCATATCACTCCTGTTCTGAAGTCCCTACACTGGCTCCCGGTCAGGTTCCGGTGGATTTTAAGATCTTAATGCTAACATACAAGGCATTGCATGGATTGGCTCCACAATATTTGACTCACTTATTAATCCCATACACCCCACATCGCAGACGCGCTCCTCACAGGGGAATCTACTGACGGTTCCACTTACCCACCTTAAGTCTATGGGTGACGGGGCTTTTTCTGTTACGCTCCATCTCTTTGGAACTCTCTTCCCCCTGAACTCAGGGAAGCTCAGTCCTTTGGAATTTTTTAAAGCTCTTTTAAAGACACACTTTTTAAACTCGCTTTTGATTCTTAATATCTTTTGACTGTTTTATATTTGTTATTATTAGTTTTATTCATGTTATTTAAGTTTTTATTTATTCTGTGATTTGTCTTTTTAATGTACAGCGCTTTGAGAAGCCACTTTAAAGGCGCTTTATAAAATAAAGTTTATTATTATTATTATTATTGTGTAGGGTGGAGATGAGTGAAGGTGGTGTTGAGTCGTGTTCTGATGATCAGTCGGTCCATAATGAATTGGCTCTGCTGGCGCTGTTGGAGAAGACCGGATACAGTATGGTGCAGGAGAACGGACAGAGGAAATTCGGGGGTCCGCCTCCAGGTAAAGAATTAAATGCTTTGAGAAAATATATAATAATACAGCTGATTAAATGTAAATGTTAAAAATAAATGCCTGTGTGTGTGTGTGTGTGTGTGTGTGTGTGTGTGTGTGTGTGTGTGTGTGTGTGTGTGTTGAAGTGAGGAACATGCTCGGATTGACAGAAGCAGTTTAACATGTTCAGTGCAGAACAGATTAAACACTAATAATGAGTTTCAGTAGCGTCACTGAGCAGAGACACTGAGGTGCTGTTGTGGGATTTTGGGATTAGGATTAGGATTAAGATCAGGATTAGGATTAGGATTAAGATTAGGATTTCAGGGAACAGGGAATGGAATTGTTTTGGGAAGCACAACCCTTTATAGTACAGCGTCCACGCTGATATGAACCTGTCGTAGCTAACAGCTCATACTGCAATCAAAGGGAGAAGTTTACATACGCGTAAATCATTAAAACTCAGATTATATATCACTTAACTATACTTTCTGTTTAGGACATTTAGGAAATCTACTGTGTGCATGACTCGTCATTTTTTTTCCAACAATTGTTTACAAATTGTTTCCTTTTTTGAGTCCGTCACCAGTCGTGGGCGTGGCCTGTTCCATGGTGTTGGAGAGAAAACACAAACAACTCATTTTGAGACACTGTTTATGATTTATAGGGAATATAAAAAAGGAGTGTGTGGATTTTTACCGTTTTGGGGTGGGTGTGTACACACACTGCTGACACACACTTCACACCATGTGAAAGTGAATTTAGAAATAATAGGTCTCTTTTACAGCTCAAATGCTTCTAAACAATTTAAACCAAGATTTTTATTTCTACTAACAAAGTGTGTGTAAACTTCTGACCCACTGCGAATGTGATTAAAGACACGGGCATGTTTTCTACGGTTAAATGTCAGGAATGGTGAAGAACTGTATCAGTTTAAATGTAGGATAACGGGACAGGTTTGAAGTGCGGTGTTTTTGTTAGAGATGGATGCTGACCTTGTGTTTGTGCTCTAGGCTGGGAAGGCCCTCCTCCTCCACGAGGCTGTGAGGTATTTGTGGGGAAAATTCCCAGAGATATGTACGAGGACAAGCTGGTGCCCGTGTTCGAACGCGCTGGCCACATCTATGAGTTCCGCTTGATGATGGAGTTCAGTGGCGAGAACCGCGGCTACGCCTTCGTCATGTACACCACCCGAGAAGCAGCGCAGCTAGCCATTACCCTCCTCGACAACTACGAAATCCGTCCAGGGAAGTTCATCGGAGTGTGTGTGAGTCTGGATAACTGTCGCCTCTTCATCGGCTCTATCCCTAAAGACAGGAAGAAGGAGGAGATCCAAGAAGAGATGATGAAGGTCTGTGTTTTGGTTACTCAGTAATGCAGCTCAGCTGCTGCAGCATGTCAGCTACAGACACACGCTAACTCCTCCTCTTACAGGGCGCCTTTGCTTTAGTCCTGAGTGAACGGTGTCTTATTTGTGTTCATTTCGATTGTTTGTTCAGGTAACAGATGGAGTGGTGGATGTTATCGTGTACCCCAGTGCCACGGACAAAAGTAAGAACCGTGGTTTTGCGTTTGTGGAGTACGAGTCACACAAAGCTGCTGCCATGGCTCGCAGGAAGCTCATACCAGGTATTTATAAGGGACAGGAAGGTGAATAACCTTCTTTATCACAGCACAAACGTTCAGCAGTGCCAGGACGTCAACTTCCAGAGTTTTTAGTTTGTAAATTTGTACTTATTTCCTATGCTAAAGAATACAAAAAGAACACATCATGGCACACCTTTAATTCCAGGTTCTGTGTTTGTAAGTCAATCTATAATTCTTACATGGAGTAACTGAGTGTGTGGAGTGTTGGGGATTAATGACTATCTGTTAAACTGCCATTCCCAATTCATCTGAATTTCACTTATAACACTGGACAACAATACATTTTTTATGAAAGTGTTGCTACCACAGAAATTGTTGCTGCTCTTGGAGGAGCTCTTCAGACTGAACCCAAATATCATTTCACATTGTTTTTATCATGTAGGAATTTGGAGAAACTCAAATTTGGCATATATTGAATGAATATGTTTAACTATTTGATAACGCTAACACGTGGAAATTAGATTCCAGCTGCGTTGCTGCCGTTTCTCCATCATCATCGAGATCTTTCACTTCATCAGCTTCTAGGTTTGCACAGAACAAGTCAGAATGTGATGCAGAAAATGAATCTTCAGTGCCGTGTGGGACCTCATGCTTTAGCACGACTGTTCTGTTCACGCAGGAAACATCCGAGCCGGGTTGATCCGAGCCGGGTTCCCACCATGTGTCCGTCATGTCTGGAAAACATTTCTTGACTTGCGTTGTGGCAACATTAATATTAATGGCTGAAAACACAAAATAGGCTGTTTCAGGGAAAAAAACATCTTCCTTGCAGTGAATTGGTACTTTGGGGCAGTTACATTTTTAAATGATTTTAAAATGATATTAATATCTAATGTTTAAAAAATTATAAATCTGTCCCTGATAAAACTGGCACACATACATTGCTTTATTGTTGTGTGGGATATTTACATGTGTGCGTGTGTGTGCGTATATATACAGTGTATAGGGGTGTGTGTGAGTGTATATATATACAGTATATAGAGGTATGTGTGTGAGTGTGTATATATACTGTGTGTGTGTGTGTGCCTATATACAGTATATAGGGGGTGGGAGTGTGTGTGTGTGTGTGTATATATATATATATATATATATATATATATATATGTATATATATATATATATGTTATGTGTACAGTGGTGTGAAAAAGTGTTTGCCCCCTTCCTCATTTCCTGTTCCTTTGCATGTTTGTCACACTTAAGTGTTTCGGAACATCAGACCAATTTAAACAATAGTCAAGGACAATACAAGTAAACACAAAATGCAATTTGTAAATGAAGGTGTTTATTATTAAAGGTGAAAAAAAATCCAAACCATCATGGCCCTGTGTGAAAAAGTGATTGCCCCCTTTGTTAAAACATACTATAACTGTGGTTGTCCACACCTGGGTTCAATTTCTCTAGCCACACCCAGGCCTGATTATTGCCACACCTGTTCACAATCAAGGCATCACTTAAATAGGAGCTGCTTGACACAGTAAGGTCCACCAGAAGATCCTTAAAAGCTACACATCATGCCGAGACCCAAAGAAATTCAGGAACAATTGAGAAAGAAAGTAATTGAGATCTATCAGTCTGGAAAGGGTTATAAAGCCATTTCCAAAGCTTTGGGAATCCAGCGAACCACAGTGAGAGCCATTATCCACAAATGGCGAAGACATGGAACAGTGGTGAACCTTCCCAGGAGTGGCCGTCCGCCCCAAAATTACCCCAAGAGCGCAGCCGACTCATCCAAGAGGTCACAAAAGACCCCAACAAACAGCTCCAAAGAACTGCAGGCCTCACTTGCCTCAGTTAAGGTCAGCGTTCATGCCTCCACCATCAGGAAAAGACTGGGCAAAAATGGCCTGCATGGCAGAGTTCCAAGGAGAAAACCACTGCTGAGCAAAAAGAACATCAAAGCTCGTCTCAATTTCTGCACAACACATCTTGATGATCCCCAAGACTTTTGGGACAACATTCTGTGGACCGATGAGACAAAAGTGGAACTCTTTGGAAGGTGTGTGTCCAAGTATATCTGGCGTAGAAGGAACACTGCATTTCATAAAAAGAACATTATACCAACAGTAAAATATGGTGGTGGTAGTGTGATGGTCTGGGGCTGTTTTGCTGCTTCAGGACCTGGAAGACTTGCCGTGATAAAAGGAACTATGAATTCTGCTGTCTACCAAGAGATCCTGAAGGAGAATGTCCGACCATCTGTTCGTGTACTCAAGCTGAAACGAACTTGGGTTCTGCAGCAGGACAATGATCCTAAACACACCAGCAAGTCCACCACCGAATGGCTGAAGAAAAACAAAATGAAGACTTTGGAGTGGCCTAGCCAAAGTCCTGACCTGAATCCTATTGAGATGTTGTGGTATGACCTTAAAAAGGCCGTTCATGCTCGAAAACCCTCTAATGTAACTGAATTAGGACAATTCTGCAAAGATGAGTGGGCCAAAATTCCTCCAGGACACTGTAAAAGCCTCATTGCACGTTATCGCAAACGCTTGGTTGCAGTTGTTGCTGCTAAGGGTGGCCCAACCAGTTATTAGGTTTAGGGGGCAATCACTTTTTCACACAGGGCCATGATGGTTTGGATTTTTTTTCACCTTTAATAATAAACACCTTCATTTACAAATTGCATTTTGTGTTTACTTGTGTTGTCCTTGACTATTGTTTAAATTGGTTTGATGTTCCGAAACACTTAAGTGTGACAAACATGCAAAGGAACAGGAAATGAGGAAGGGGGCAAACACTTTTTCACACCACTGTATATAGGATATGTTTTAAACAGATAACTTAATGCAGTATTTATTAGTAATGAAAAATCTTTAGTGCGTTTAGTGTTGATGATCAAAGTGTGTTTATTATGAATAAATGTTTAGAGTGTATTGATCGCTCTGTTATTCTTGCAGGAACATTCCAGTTGTGGGGTCACACTATTCAGGTGGACTGGGCTGAGCCAGAGAAGGACGTGGACGAGGAGACAATGCAACGTGTTCGGGTTCTGTATGTGCGTAATCTCATGCTGCACACGAGTGAGGAGGCGCTTCACTCAGAGTTCAGCTGTCTGAAGCCCGGTTCTGTGGAGCGCGTGAAGAAACTGACAGACTACGCCTTTATTCACTTCTACTGTCGCGAAGACGCGCTCGCCGCACAGCAGTGCATGAACGGCAAAATCATAGACGGCTCTCCCATCGAAGTCACTCTCGCAAAGCCAGTCAGCAAAGACGCGGGTCGAAGATTCAGAACCCGCTTTGGACATAATGGAACGGAACCAGCGCACTACAGCGACCCTAACTTCCAAAGCAAGGACGACTCGCCGATCAGCGTGGGCTCAGCAGGGATGGGTGATGGTTTTTCTCCACGTGATCTCAGTTTATCTCCTCAGCCGAGTAGCCCGTATTCGGTGGAGTTAGAACGGTGCGTGTATCCCTTCCTGCCCGGGTCCGGTCTGGTACCGATCAGTCTGCAGAGCCTGAAACCGAGCCATCTGAGCTCTGCTGTGTCTCTGCTGGAATATTATTGCCACAAGAACGGCTGGTCTCTGCCCGAGTATTACCTTTACACCACTACTGCAGCGAGCCTCTCCGCCGCTGCCCATGAAGGAAGAGCGCTGCTGGTCTACAAGGTGGTGATCAGCAGCACGCAGAGCAGCTACATGCCCAATAAACTCTGCACTGTTCTGGAGGACGCCAAGGAGCTCGCCGCATGCAACGCGCTCTGGAACCTCGGTCAGTTTGGTCACGTAATCACGTGCAAACGGAACAGTTACTATGAGTGACAAGTGATTTGTAAAAGGATTATTGTGTGTGTGTGTGTGTGTGTGTGTGTCTGTCTAATCCTACAGATCTCGCATTGTTTGGCCCAGGTTCTCCTGGCCGTTTCTCTCCTCCAGCAGTATCCTCAGGAACCGGTTTGTTGTCGTTTGCGTGTCAAGCGGTACCGTACCCAGCGTACTCTGTAGCTCCCGTCTCATCTCCGATGTCCGTCTCCAGTACCAGGGGCTCACGGATCTACATTCCCAACCAGTCCTCCTTCTGACCGAGCCACACAGTGTGAGCAGAACTGTTGTTGTTATTATTTAGTTCTGCTCAGACGTCTCACTTACGTTGTGTTTTTTATGTTTTGCAGTAAGTAATCATTTTTTTTGTGTAGAATTCTCAGATCGTTCTGTTCTGTGTCAGTGTTTCTAAAAGCCTTTCTCTTTTTACACCTAAAACAAGTTGGAAAAAAACATTATTATTATTATTATTATTATTATTAGAAATCTCTGATCCACAGGTTTTTACTGGGTACGAGAGCTTCTCATCACATCACTGGTTTCTGAGTCGTCTTCTAGTGAGAGTTACTGACTTGTGGCTCGTCTAACCCTAACCCTCGTCCTGCTGTAGCATTAAAACCTCGTCCTCTCCTTCAGAGTTTAGACAAAATACACGTAAATGCTCAAATGATCTAACACATCTCTACTACTCTTTACATTTAGACAGATAACTTCACCTGTGTGAATATGGATCAATTGCACAAGAAATGTCATCAAAATGTTCCTTTCATTAAAACACTCTTTAGCTCCCAATATTAATTGGAAAAGAAATGAAGGTTAATTATTTTTTCTAGCAGAACGGTGTGTTTTTCATCCTCCCATACCAATGATTTCTTTTTATTTACAATTCATTTGTATTGAATGCCAGTGAGTGAAGTGTATAGCACACAGCTGTGTATCTACAGCGGCCGTGCTCAGTAAAGTCGATATCTGAGTCATAGAATTAAATCCGGTTGTTTTTTATTATTATAATATTTGCTTGATATTTTGTTTAGTTCTCTCGCGTTTACATGAGCTTAAATCTCCTGTTTCTTGAGATCTTGTTTATAAACATTCTTTCAGAACAGCTGGTGTTTTCAGTTGTGATTTAAGGCAGAATGTTGATCCCTGTCCTTCAGATCTCTGCTGTTCCTGCAGGACATTAGAACTGTTTGAGCTCATGTTAACTTGTTGAATAAAATAAAGACAAGAAAATACTGAGTGTTTCTGAAATTCCCTTCAAAACAGTTCGGTTGTGGTAAGCACGATTTAAATTCCAAACAAGAAGTGCACAAAAACACACACCGGTAGCCACAAAACAAGGAGTAAGTACTGAGTGATTCAGTACCTCACTGTAGTATAAAGAAATAAAATAAATACTGAGTGGGTGAAGACCGAAACACGCACTATGGGTCACATTCAGAGTAGAACTGAGGATTTAATACTGAAATTGCACACATCAGTACTCTGACATAACTACTGACTTCATCAGGTGATGAATGAAGTTCAAGTTTCTCTGTAAAGTAGCAGATGAACACTGGGTCAGATTCTCATCCTTCACCGTGGACACGTTTTCCTTATAGCAGAGCACATCGAATTAACACAAACGTTATTTTATTGAAATATGTATTTGTTTATTAATTACACAACTTAAAATAGTGAATTGAAAGTGTGATTAAATCACCTACATCTTGTACACGTTATGATTCCATTATTTTGATTTAATATCATTAAGTTGCAAAAGAGACCGAGGAAACGAAGATGTGTGAAGACATGGACTCGGTATGAGACAGCAGGACGTGTTCAGGGTTAAAGCTCCTCTGTAGGTGTTCCACACAGACTGTGTTACTGGAGATATTGTCTGACTTTAACCGGGTGGGAAGAGCTAGATTACCTGGACAGGAGAAGAGAATATGGATGGAGAAGCTTCCCTCAGTCCTCCAGCAATAAATAGATGACCGCTTCCCGCTTCCTGTTAGTTCTGCTTCATTTCTGTCTCCTGGCTTTAGGACTGTCTTAAACAGGATGTAGAATATTGATTTTTTTTTTTACAGAAATAGACTGAATACATTCTAGTTAAAAAAAGAAAAAAGAAAAGATAATGAGTTGTGGAAAGGGAGATGTAGCACAGAGCGTTAATGAAATCATCAGACTCATCAGACTCATCTCTGTGATTTATTGTACACACGGGACTGACTCATCACCACACTATTGAAACCGCACATACACGGTTTGATTGTGAATGTGTCTTATTAAAATATAAAGTCAACTTTGGGATACATTTCCTTTTAAAGCTGGAAATATTGTAGAATCTTGAATTTTAGACGTGTAATGCACTAAAGCTTCGTTATATTTACAAAAGCGATTTGGTGTGAGAACTATTAGAATTATATCCGTTCTTTTCTTTATGCGGTTTCTTTAGAAAATCATCTGCTGGGTTGTTCCTCAGTTTTCTGCAGACTTTCTCCTGTGAGACTATTTCTTACCCACATATCACTTTACATATAACCCTTTACAAATATGGAACCTTTTTTTAAAAAAACAAATCAAGGGGTGCAGAACACCACACTGGCTGCTGGAGGAACCCCTGGTGCATGGTGAGAGGTTAGATATCTCTGGTGTGACCACTCCTTCATTATCCAGAGTTCTGGTCTCATCAGGGAATGTGACACTCCGGCAGCTGGTGAACATTTACATTTACACTTATTCACTTGGCAGACGTTTTTATCCAAAGCAACGGACCTTTTTATCACAGGAACGGACCTGTCACGGGCTGATGACTTAGCAGCGCGCCTGGGACTACGGTCCCTACGCGTTGTGAATAAGCTCCTACATCACTGGAGGTCCACCCTAACGTCAGAGGAGCGTGTTCAGCTGATGGACAACGAAACAAGCGAGACTGGGCCTACAGAGGGAGAACCTTTTCCCCAGCTGGGCATCGCTCCAGATCTAGATGGGTGTGGTGGCCCCCTCCTGGAGTTCAGCAGTGACCGGTAAACTCCTGTACAAAGCCTGTGTGAAAGTTTTAGACAAGAATAAACTGAATGGGAGAGTGGACACCCCATGGCGAGCTGTACTGGGTTTTAATGATGTTAAACCAGAGTGGAGGGCACTTTACAAACCACCATTAACTAAAACATTTGCTGACCTCCAATGGAGGATTTTACATGGAATCGTGTCTGTGAATTCTTTTATCTCCATTTTAAACCCTGAGGTCACACAGGAATGTGCATTTTGTTTACAGAGAGAGTGTTTTTCACGCTTTTATACACT
>CM022772.1:22381-62381 GCA_012411365.1 Ameiurus melas | reverse complement strand
GTCCTGGCGTACATTGAGGATGTGCTGGTGAGTGCGTGCTGCTGATGAAGTTCAGCTCCACCCCGAAACACGTTCAGTATGTTTATATTGTGATGTTTAGTGAGTCTGGTGCTCATCTGTGGGTTGGTGATGCTGTTGACGGTGGGATCAGTGTGAAAGTTGAATACTTGGACACTGGTGCGTCAGATCAGAGTGTACAGATGAGGAGGCGAGAGAGCTGGACAGAATAAAGGACTAAAGCTCTGCCGCATTGCTCTGTTTAGATAGACATGAAATATGGGCACAATCCCACTGTACCTATGGGTAATGTAGGAAACATGTCCAAAGTGAAAATGCACCATGAGAGAAGGTCAGTTGAAAAAGTCGACTCAGAATTGATTATAAAGAAATGTGATGGATGCTGGGATGCTGTCGGAGAACACGTGCTAATGATAAAGATTCATATGTGTGAAGGTGAAATTTGCTCTTTGAGTTCAGATTTGTTTTAATTACGATACGAATGAATTGAAGTGTTTTTATACAAATCTACTGTTCTGTTTTTATTTGGTACCAGTCTGGAAAGGTGATAGCAGACAACAGTGTTGGCCGTTATCTAATGGATCTGGTCAAAAAAGTACCCAAGATCTCAGCAGAGGACTTTGAGAGCATGCTCAACTCCAACATTAATGTAAGTTTCTCTTTCTGGTCTTTAGAAGACTTCCTGTTTTTGTTTGTTTTTTTGGTTGTTTGTTGTGCTTACTTTATAATCTGTTTTCTGCAGGACCTCCTGATGGTCACGTATCTGGCGAATCTCACTCAAGCTCAGATTGCTCTTAATGAGAAACTTGTTGTTCTGTAACTGAAAATAAAGACCTTTTATCATTCCTTCAGAGTGCTGGTGTATCAAACATACATTTATATATTTGTCTTGAAAGCAGGTGTGCTCCTTTTCTTTGCTCCACCTGTATGAAATGTACACTCCTTCTTATTTATTTATTGAAAACCGTTTGAGTTCAGTTTTTTTCTTCTAATTTTTCAGTGTTTTCAATAATCATGTGGATTCAGCAGGTAATTACTGCACACGTGGATTCAGCAGGTGATTACTACACACGTGGATTCAGCGGGTAATTACTGCACACGTCTGCTCATTCTGTTGTAGAAAGAATGAGCAGTTTTAAATATTCTAGTACTCTGATGTACTGCCACTAAAGTGATTACACTGATGACAGGATTCATGTATGAAGGTTATTCAGGATCTAAACGTTACACTTTGTGGCATGTTTGATTGATTTATATCAGATTAATAGACATATCAACACTTGTTTATTCCTGAGAAGTGTGGAAGCAAAAGCTCAAGCCACCCAGGCCAAGAGACACCGACCCAATCAGAGGCCAGTATTCAGCTCCCTTAACATTAACCAGTGTGTGTAGTGTGACATTAACCAATCACATCTTAACCAATCACAATTAAACCAATCACATCTAAACCATTGGATTCTGTTTTCCTCTATTATTTTTTATTATTAGTCATAATAGTAAAAAGTTTGAAACGCCGGTCAATGATTCGTTTAAGAAATATTACGTCACACTTAGCCGCGATCGTGATTGGACCACCCGAGACACGTCACCGCGTCCAATCCCGGAAGTTGAGATGTAAGATGGCTCTGCTGCGCTGTCGGCGAGACCCGTGCGGGTTTATCTGTCTCATTCTCACTTATTTTAGCGTCTTCTACGCCGACTACGTTGTTATCCAGTATGTTCTGATCCCCGCCTACTCCGGAAGGTAAGACTCCGTCATTATGTCGTATTTAAGATCGAATACAGCGGGGTAACGCGGTGCTGCAGCAGGTAGTGTTCCTCCTCCTCCTCCCAGATCCAGGGTCCGGTTTGGTTACAGCCCGGGTGACTGTCCGTGTGGAGGTTCTGTGCATGTTCTCCCCGGGTTCTCCCACATCCACAGAACACGCAATTACGTGTATTACCTCCAGATTGTGTGCGCGCGCGTCCTGTTTAAAGCTTTGTTTTGTGGAGGTTTTTCCCCTTCTTGATAACATTATTCTAAATCGGGAATAAATTGATATTTTAACGTGTCTTTTGTCCTTTTCTCTTCAGTATATGGTGCACACTTCATGGATCTGTCTTTAATGTCATATTACTGCTGCTTCTGGTTTGTCATTCAAAAGCTGTGTTCTCTGACCCAGGTGAGCTTCACCTCCACACACAACCTGCACCTCCACACCTGTACCTGTATCACTACACACAACCTGCACCTCCACACCTGTACCTGTATCACTACACACAACCTGCACCTCCACACCTGTACCTGTATCACTACACACAACCTGCACCTCCACACCTGTACCTGTATCACTACACACAACCTGCACCTCCACACTCATTTTTGTGTCTAATGTCACGGGTATAGGGTTAACCAAACAGCGGGTTGTGTGTGTTTAATGTTTATATATGATGCTTCTCTGAGTCGTTCTTCTTCAAGTGAGGTCCGGAGAACACACAAGTAAATCACGATCAACAGCTATCTAGATTATGATGTTTTATATTGTTATTGTAGTTATTAAACTAATTTATGTTTCGAAATTGGTGGGTGAGGGTTAGACTGAGGTGGATGTATAATAATCACAACGAGAACTAATTTCCTCTCGTCAATGCATCATTCTTTGATTGTGTTTAACATAAAATATTATACTGTTACATCCTATTTATCGCATATTAAATTGAAATGAAATCAGTAAATAGCAGGAGCTTTTAGGGGATCTGTTTGTTTCTCAGTGGATTTAGAATGAATCAGTAAATGTGGATCAGTGGATAAGGTTCTGGGTTACTGATCATAAGGTCAGGGGTTCAGGTCCCAGCACTGTTAAGCTTCCACTGTTGGACCCCTGAGCGAGGCCCTTAACCCTCAGCTGCTCAGTTGTATAAATGAGATGAATGTAAGTCGCTCTGGATAATGGTGTCTGCTAAATGCTTAAAACGTAATGTAAATGTGATTTTCTCCTATTGCACTTTTGAGAGAATTTAAAATGCTGCTTAACTTTACACAACATTAGTTCTGGTTGAGAAATGTGCTAAATGGTAACCGTTCAGGAAATTCTGTAGTTTTTATAATTCTATATAGTAGAAGAGGTCACAGTTTGACCAGGAGAAGGATTTCCTTGGCCACCACACACATGTATTGAATGTGTTCGATGTGCTGCACACATTTGAGAGATGGTTATTTAAAATTTTTTTCAGGTATGGTTCCTCTTCCTGAGACAGCCATTGATTTCTCAGACTTGAGGTCTCAGTCCAGTCGTGTGAATGACCGGGTGAGGTAACACCTTACTGTGCAATATGTCACACATACAGTACCTGCTGCTTAAACAATATCAAGGTAGTGGTATTCAGGGTCCTCTACCTCTAACCAAGTTAACCTCCTTTTTCCTGTCAGAAGGTAGTGGTTTGTATTGCTCTGAAGTCCTTGTGGCGGTTAGTTAGTGATTCATGAGATGACGAGCGATGGCTTTAATTAAGAATGGTGAAAATTTGCTTAATAAAGATGATATTATGGGAGTTGAGGCTTTGCACGTGTACACATGTGAGAGCTGGATTAAAGGATTAAAGCGGGTATTAATAGCCTCAGAATTGCTTAATCCGATATTGGATTGTTTTCATTGTTACTCTCGTCACTTTCATCCGGAGACAAATCCCCCGCTGAGCCCTCTTCAACACGCAGCAGTCCAGCTTTTCGAAACCCGTTGATGATAGTGGATTTTTTGACAATGCTCCATGCTGTCAGGACCCACTGGCAGACTTGACCATAAGATGCTCTTCGCATGCGGCCCGTTTTAGTGAAGTATTTCTCCTCACTTGTCATCCAAGCCTCCCACTGAACACGGAGCGCCACCTTAAATGCACGATTTACACTGATGTCAAGTGGCTGCAAATACTTTGTTGTGCCCCCAGGAATCTCAGCTGGAATTGAGTTTGTCCTCTTGATGACTTCTTTCACCGAAACTGTTATGTGGGCCCTCATTCTGTCCAAAACGAGCAATGCCTTCTTCCTGTGAAAGAATCCTCCCGGGTCGCTTGCTGTAACACTCCGTATGCCATTCACGCATTAGGCTTTCCGTCATCCATCCTTTCTTGTTGACTTTCACAACAATTCCTCTCTGGAATCTTTCTTTTGGCATCATCGTGTGTTTAAAAATCACCATCGGTGGAAGCTTTTCTCCCGATGCCGTGCAGCTCAGAACACAGGTGAAGTGTGTTTTTTCATGCCCAGTTGTTTTCAGCGTGATGGATGATTTGCCCTTCCTGTTGACAGTCCGAGCAACGTCAGAGGAACCTCATCCATATTTATGATGTCGTGCGGGCCGATGGAATGCTCCGCTATCTTTGCATCAGTGAATTTGTGGAAGTTTGAAACTTTTTCCTAGTAGTCGGGAGGGAGCTGCTGACACAGACTCGTCCGTACCCTGGTGGACAGGCCTTTACGTCTCATAAATCTGAGACACCACGGTGGTCCACCTCTAAAATCTTCAAACTTCATTGCGGTGGCGATTGTTTTGGCTTGTAGTCGGATCTGCACAGTTGAAACACCTCGGCCGTCTTCTCTGTGTGTGTGTTGACCCAGTCTTTGAGCTCATTTTCTAGTTCAGGCCATCTGCTTTTCTTCCCTCTGAAAGCTTTAGTTGTCTTTTTGCACTTAGTCAATTCCTCACGCTGCTGTTTCCACGTCTTATCATTGACTCATTAAGACCAAGCTCTTGGGCAGCAGCTCCATTTCCTTTTCCAACAGTCAGATCAATCGCCTTCAGCTTGAAAGCTGCATCATATGCATTTGCATATCCGTGTCTTTGCCATGATGAGGGTGATAAAATGACTACCGTAATCAGAATGATGGGAAGTTTGAGCGCACTCAATTTAATCTAAACAGTAAACAAAAAAGTTGTTTGACCTTAACCCGTTCGGCAATTTCATTGGTCTAATGAAATGTTCATGCCGCCAAAAAACTGAGCACGTCACAGAATGTGTTTTTTGTGGGGGAAAAAGCGGGAAAAATTCACATATTAGCCGCGTCATTGTTTTAAGCCGCGAGCTTCAAAGTTTGGGGAAAAAAGTAGCAGCTTATAGTTCGGAAATTACGGTTATATTTCTGGGTGTTGTTCGGGGCCCAGTTTTTCTGTGTTCTGTGAATCTAAATTTTTGTTTAGGGACATTTAAAATGTATAGTGTTATGAAAACTGTTTTTTTTTTTTCTTGTTTTGATTTGATTTGTTGTGAAGGGTGTGGAAGGCTGGACTGTGTGTAGTCGTTGTGAAACATATCGTCCTCCTCGTGCACATCACTGTAGAGTGTGTCAGCGCTGCATCAGACGCATGGATCACCACTGCCCTTGGTCAGTCTCACTCTCCTCCATCTATCTCTGTCTATTCTCAAATTCTTCAGTCTGTTTTCAATCACAGTGCTATCTTTTCCTTTATTCACTTTATTTATTGGTTTGTTTTTGTGTGAATGTTTGCTCTAATGATCTTTAGGATCAATAATTGTGTTGGAGAGCTCAACCAGAAGTTCTTCATCCAATTTCTCTTTTATACTGGTGAGTGTGAAGGGCTTGTTTAGTTACTTTAGTTATGCTTTAATTTATAATACTTTACTATGAAGATGGTGTACTGTAACACTGCTGACTACTTCATGATCGGGTTTGACCGGAGAATAGAAAGTTGAATGTTCACATTAATTACTGTGTGTATGTGTATGTGTATATATATATATATTAGATTTGACATCACACCATTCACTCCCAATGTGTTTTGAAGCCTCTTTTTGTTCCAACTGAAAGTTACCATGTTGTGACAATTGAAGCCAGAGCCTGCGCTGTAGAGCCCAGGGAGCCAGAGCCTGCGCTGTAGAGCCCAGGGAGCCAGAGCCTGCGCTGTAGAGCCCAGGGAGCCAGAGCCTGCGCTGTAGAGCCCAGGGAGCCAGAGCCTGCGCTGTAGAGCCCAGGGAGCCAGAGCCTGCGCTGTAGAGCCCAGGGAGCCAGAGCCTGCGCTGTAGAGCCCAGGGAGCCAGAGCCTGCGCTGTAGATGTGGGCGAAGTGCTAGCTCAGTGGTTAAGATGTTGGACTACTGATCGGAAGGTTGTGAGTTAAAAAAGCAGTGCCAAGCTGCCCTCAACTGTTCAGTGCCAAATGCGATAAATACAAGTCGCTCTGGATAAAGGCGTCTCCCAAAAGCCAAGAATGTAATGGGGGTTTTCCCACTGTGGATAGTACCTGGAACCTGGTACTTTTTTTTTTAGTCCCACCTCAGTTGAGGTTCCAAGCAAGCTGAGCTGACACTAAATGAGAGCCACACACTGAGGGAGTAGGGAATTCTCCTTAACGAGCGATTCTGTATTGTTCCTGAATAAATGTGTCTTTTAATACAAACTTTGCGTACGGTAATATTCTATTAATTGGAAATAATGTATCGATTATATCATTACAGATAAAATTACAACAAAGGTTAGATTTTTAAGTCACTTGTTACCAATTTCCAAACAAGAATTTATCGATTCATATCGAGCACTACATGGGTTTTAGAACGCTGTTATTTCACATACTTGACAGGGCCCGTGTTCAGTGAACAGGAAAGGCATTTGGAATACGGCCTAAGCGTGTATTTGTACTGGACTTCGATAGGACAGTGGGTCTCCTTCTCGCCAGCCCACACTGGGGTGGGAACACTACTTGTTCATGTCAAGAGCACACAAGCTGTGAGACACCTGAAGTGCAACTTCATGTAGCGCAACAGCTAATTCGTCTCAGGGAAATAAGTTATTGTCTCAGAAAGTGTTTCCTCAACACCGTCACCCCAGCCTTGCTCATTAGGGACAAATTTATCATTTTAAATCTATATTCTGAATATATATAATTCTGTAAAGCTGCTTTCGGACAATGTCCATTGTTAAAAGTGCTATACAAATAAAGCTGGATTGAATTCAAATACCAATAGTGCATTGGTCTTGCCCATAAAATACAAAATTGTATTTGAATAATTTTTGCAAGTGTTATTGATAGGACTGCATGGTTATGGCCAAAATGATAATCCTGATTATTTTTTATCAATATTGAGATCTGTATTATTTATCATGATTATTCATTGATTTTAGGGACAACATGTTTTACAACATGTTTTTATTGTACTTTCAGATTTAAATAAACAGACCGCTGCTTTCACCTCTTGTGCTACATTCCTGATAATGTACAAATCTTTACATCAAAGTAGACTGGTCCTTAAAGTGCATCTTCTCATAGAAGCAAAATATATTTTTTTAAAAATTGAAAATTTTACCCCAAAAAAATTGTACCCAAAATAAAGGATAAGTAAAAATGCCATCAACCAAATTCAAATATGCACCAAATATAACAATATATAACAAATGAAAACAATTCAGCCATCTACAGAAAAGGCAGTGACAGTGTTTACAGGAGGAGAGACGCAAGACTGTTTCTTTTAGGTGATTGCAAAAAGTTTAGGAGCACAGTTGAAGTTTATTATTTTTTTTTGTTTAGTTTTTTCTAGAGATGATCGCGTTAATGTGCCACAATATAACACACAAGTAGGCATGAGAAAACGTGAGCTTGTCAATCATGGCAGAATTTAGGAACATAGTGTGGGATCAATTAAAGATGGCGGTTGTGAGATGTTCAGTGTTACTCGTCATCATTATGTCTTCTCTGCAGTATTTACACACTTGTTCGGTTGACTGAGGAGATGAAAAGCAGTGTGAAAGTAACTGTTGTGCGATGTAGATGCATTTTGGACTTCTTGTAGTTTTTATTCTGATTGTATTATACAACTCCGAACAGGTCACTCGCACCAGTGCGAATAAATATTTATTCACAGTCGCACAAAGTAGTTTAGAGCTTTGAGTCATGACTGACTGAGCTACCATTCTAATCAAAGTAATGTGTACCCACTGTCAATTTTATTAGGAACACCTGCACATTTATGCAGATATCTAATCAGCCAATCGTGTGGCAGTGGCACAATCCATAACATCATGCAAATAAAGCTCAGGAGCTGCAGTTAATGTTCACATCAAACATCAGAATGAAGAAGTGTGATCTGACTTTAACCGTGGTGTGTGTGTTGGTACTAGATCAGCTGGTTTGAGAATTTCAGAAACTGCTGATCTCCTGGGATTTTCATACACTACAGTCTCTAGAGCAGGGGTGCACAATTCGTCGATCGCAATCGACCGGTCGATTGCAAAAGAAGTGCGGTAGATTGACATTCAAAAAAAAAAAAAATAGATGTTAGCGTTGATGTACAGGACAGCCTGTCTGAGATCTCGTCTTTTCTCTCTCCACACGTGTGCGATCAAACGCAGCAGCTAGTGAGCGAAATCATTTAACTTCCCAGTTTATTCCTACTGAAGGAAGGGTACAGAATGAGTGAGGTAGCGGGATCAAGCAAGAAACCGAAGACTTGTCACTTCCATGTGGAATGCTTTTGTCTGATCTGCCGAGCTTCCATTGCTATTTTGAATAAGGGAAATGTGGAGCGGCACTTTAGGACTGTTCATTAAAACTACGACACTGACTTCCCTCCGAAAAGCGAGCTGAGGAAGAGGAAGGTGAAGGAACTAAAGTCACAGTTGTCCAGACAGCAGTCATTTTTTCACGGCTGACTTCAAATGCTAAGGCAGCCACAGAAGCATCGTTCCGGGTGAGTCACTCCGTCTTGGAATGACTTCTTGTGTTTAATGATGGAGAGATGATGAGACATTCGTAGACGCAGCTGACTCGTTGTTTCGGGACTATAAAAACAAAACCGAAATATAATCTTCAATCAAACCTCCCCAGCTATTGAGAAGTAGTTCCACCGCGCTGTGACGTCATGGCCGAGGATTTAGGGAGATAAGGGAGTTTCTTTTTGCTGTTAAACATGCAGAACACCCTCGATTCAGTGATGATCAGTGGCTGCTGGACTTGGCATTTTGAACCGAGGAAAAGACAAACCCGTGGTCAGTATGATCAGCTCAGTTAATGCCTTTTAAACAGAAAATACGCAACTTCTGTCCTCAAAGCTGCAGCGCCATGATTTTGGGAACTTCCTAAACCTTGCGAAGGCTTGTGTGCAGTTAAGCATTGCACGCTACACAGAGCAGATAGACAGCTGTCTGTCGCTCAGAGGTTCACAGACGCTTTCAGGACTATATTCATGTGCTACCCGTTTAAGGACAATGTTGAGGTTGATTCACTCGCATCGAAAATTGCAACACTGTTTCACCTGAACTCGTCTGAAGTGGAGGATGAGATTGTGAAACTACAGACTGACCTACAGTTGAAGTCCAGGGCTCATGGACAGTTCTGGAACTTACTCACAGGGGAAAAGTACCAAACATGAGGAAATGTACAACCTCCTCGATTGCATTATTTGCCTCTATGTATGTATGTGAGTCAGTCTTTTCCCACATGAATATTATTAAGTCCAAATACTGTTCCACAATGACTGATCATCATCTGGAGGCCTGCTTGAGGCTGGCTACCAGCAGCTACTGTCCGGACTGTGCAACCCTGGCTGATTCTATTCAGTGCAAGTCATCAGAGTAAGGTATTGACCACGAATGTACTGAATTGTAGTGTGCCCTAAGGGTTCATGCATATATTGTGTGTATATATTTTTTAAAGTATACTCAGTGTGTGTATATATATATATATATATAAACAAACAAACAAACATAATGTTTCACATTTTTAATGTAGGTAGATCTCCTTGACTGGTCATGTTAAAAGTAGCTCGCAAGTCAAAAAAGTGTGAGCACCCCTGATCTAGAGTTTGAAAATAATGGTGCGAAAAACATTGAGTGAGTGACGATTCTGTGGGTGGAGGCACCTTGTTGATAAGAACGGTCAGAGGAAAGTGTCCAGATTGGTTTTTGATGGAATTGAGAAACTCAAATGATCACTCTGTACATCTGTGGTGAGCAGAAAAGTATCTCCGCATGCACAAAACATTGAACCTAGAGGTATATGAGCTAAAGCAGCAGAAGACTACTGTGTCTTCCACTCCTGTCAGTCAAGAACAGGAATATGAGGCCATCATGGGGACAAACTCACCCAAACTGCACAGTTGTAAACTGGAAAAATATCACCTGGTCTGCGCACCTACATCTTTCACAGTTAATGTCACAGAGATCATATTTTCCTCCATTCTGATGTTTGATGCGAACATTACCTGAAGCTCTGGACCTAAATCTGCATGATTATATGCATTGTGCTGCCACCACATATTTGGCTGATTGGAAAACTGCATGATCGTGTGGTGTACAGGTGTTCCTATTAAAGTGACCAGTTAGTGTAAGTAGTCAGTGTAAGGTACCAACTGAAAATATAAATACATGATGAGATGAGTCTTTATTGGTCACGTGTGCATTACAGCACAGTGAAATTCTTTTTTTACTTTTATATTTTATTCTTCACATACCCCAGCATGTTAGGAAGTTGGAGTCAGAGTGCAGGGTCAGCCATGATGCAGCGCCCCCTGGAGTAGAGAGGGTTAAGGGCCTTGCTCAAGTGCCCAACAGTGGCAGCTTGAAAGTGCTGGGACTTGAACCCCCGACCTTCTGATCAGTAACCCAGAGCTGGAGCTTTAACTATCAAGCCCCCACTGCCAACATTGCACTCCCAATCAAGTGGTTATGCTGAATATTTATTCAGTATATTTATTCAGAATAACCACATACTTGTCAGTTATATTGCTTTATTAATCCAAATGTTCTTAACTACAAAACAAGAAAGTGGGGCGATGTTGGCATTGAAGCCAGTGGTCAGTGGTACTCCGCAGTAGCTTGTGTGTTCGTCTTTCTTCTGCCGGACCCCAGACTTCTCATCCTTTACCTGCTGAGATGTAGGAATGGATTCTGTGTCAGTAGTGGATAAAGGAAACACCAAAACAAGTGGTGTTTTAGTGTGTGATTTTGTGTTCTGAGAATTAAAAAAATAAACACATAACCGTGTTGTACGAAAGTTTATTGTATAGTGATGCACTTTTTTTTTTTTTTTGGTAATGAGAGTCTTGTATTCAGGATTTAACAAGCTTTTTTTTTTGTGTGTGTGTTTTTTTTTTTTTTTTTTTTTATATTTTTAATTTCTCCAAAGGCATGGCCAGCCTGTACTCCATGGCTCTGGTGGTGTCAGCATGGGTGTGGCGTATACGAAGTGAAAGAGATGGAGAAGAAGGAGAAGAGGATGTTCCCAGTAAGCATCTAATAGTGTAAGTGAGAAATATAAATCTCACTCCACTAGTTTTTAGTACTTTGTTATAGGTTTTGACTTCTACATTATCGAGTCAGTACGAAAACATTTTAGATTCCCCAAGCATTAGTTTTCTAGCACAAAACTAAATCTTACAGAAGAATGTTTGTATGTCAGTGAAGAAAGCATCTTATGTAAGAGACACTTTTCAGTGTCTCTTAACCGACTGCATTTCACTGTGAACCTAAGAAGTGAGTTTGACGGTCAACGTCTCCAGATGAACTGTGGCTGGTTCTGCAACATGCTCAACTCTGTGTGTGTCTCTGTTTCTGTGTGTGTCTTTTTCTGTTTCTGTGTGTGTGTGTGTGTGTGCGCGAGAGAGAGAAAAGAAAAAAACGAATGCACCCTTTAGAATAATAATTTGCTAAAGTTTGTACGTTCTAGGTGATCTAAACCTGTAAGATTATGAACTATTCTATATATTTTTCTTGCTTTGGCGATGTTCAACATCTGGTCACTGTTCCCTCTGTGTGACAGGGCACATTACATCATCTTGTTAGTGGAGTCCATTCTGTTTGGCGTGTTTGTCCTGGTGATATTTTATGACCAGGTGTGTACCTTACTTCAGTATTTCATTGTGGCCAAGAGAAAGCACACACACACACACACACACAAATGTGTATATATTATATGATGATGTCCCATTTTGCCACGAGCCTGTTTGTTCTCCAGCTGGTGTCCATTATAAATGATGAGACCCCTATTGAGCAGATGAGAAACAGACTGATGAAGGACAGACCCAACAGCGGGCAGTCAGTGCACACCACACACACCCGAAAACCGAAAGTGGCTTTGCTGAGGGAGGTGTTTGGAAGAGGTAAGAGTGCGTGTCTTTCTGTAAGTGAGCACACGCGTATGGATGAATTGATTCCCTTCTTTGCAAACTTTTATTTACAGTATCGTGTCTTTACTGGTCACACTCATGTGCAGGTCTCTGTTTATGATCAGATCTGCTTCAAAAGCTTGCACTTTCCTGCTAATATTGCCATCAACTTCATAGTGCTAGTCATTTAGTACATCAGTAACTGACAGCATTTATAGTGTTTTGTTTTTTTAGGAGCTTACGCCAACAACTCACTGCTATCAGTTAAACATTAGATAAATTAGACATTTATTTCAAAACTCTCTTACAGCATTTTCTGTGAATGTGATGAGGGGAAAGACTGGGGCCTCTCAATGAGTATATAAGTGCATCTCAAACAATATTGAATATCATGGAAAAGTTATTTTTTTCCCCAAATTAATTCAAAAAGTGGAACTTTCATATATTCTAGATTCATTACTCATGAAGTGAAATATTTCAAGCCTTTTTTTTTTTTTAATCTTGATGATTACGGCTTACAGCTAGCGGAAATCAAAAATCCAGTATCTCAAAATATTACCCGAACCCCATAGAGAATCTACGAGAGACACCAGACCCAACAATACAGACGAGCTGAAGGCCGCTATCAAAGCAACCTGGACTTCCAGAACACTTCAGCAGTGCCTCAGGCTGATCGCCTTCGTGACACGCTGCACTGATGCAGTAATTCCTGCACAATGATTATGACATTTGTGTTATGAATTCTTTATTATAGATATTGAGATACTGGATTTTTGATTTTCTGTGAGTAAACCATAATCTCCAAGATTAAAAATAAGAAAGGCTTGAAACATTTCACTAAGTGTATTGAATCTAGAATATATTAAAATTTTCAATGAATTTATGGAAAAAATGTTTACTTTTCCACGATATATGTGTGTGTATATTATATATTATATATTAAATGTACCTGTAGATTTGAGGTGAATCAGGTAATTACGCTATCATTGTATTACTATTGTTCAAATGTTCTTCAGGTCTGGAAAGACTATATAAATGAAACATCATAATAATAATAATTATTATTATTATTATTATTCATGATGCATAGAACATGAGCTGAATCTGAAATAAATTGGGAAATGTTACCGGTGTGGGAATCTGAATGTCCAGTTGAGTAGGTCCTGAATATTTCTAACTGAGGATAAATAAGTGGCTGAAAACACAACCATTTTTCTCTTTTTTTTCCTCATTTGTAAGTCGCTTTGGATACAAGCGTCTGCTAAGTGAAAAAATGTAAATGAAGCATTCTTGCATCAATGGGGGGAAAACTGAAAAGAAAGAAGCCAGAGAATGTAATTTTCTCAAATAAAATGGACTGAAGAACACTCAACATGCAGTCACTGCTGGCGCTTGAGTCCTAGCAGGTTAAAGAGCTGGACTTTGACAGTGTGTTGGATTGGTTTGTGAGGAGAACAGCAAGAAAGTTGCTTAAGGGCAGATTGCTTACTGTGTTTCAGAGACTACTCAAACACTCCATGGATTTGAAAGGAAATGCATACATTTTCATGTTCATGTGGTGGGTTGCAGGACGGTCAGGACTCCATGCATTGGTTCATGTACAGCAGTGATGGAGGCAGAGCCCTGCTCTGATTCATGCATAGAATTCATTAATCTGTCCCTGTTAAACACATCACACACACTTCAGTAGAAACATATTTAATGTGTTTTAGGAGATACTGATCCTGTGAATCATATCTAATATTGGTGAAGCTGAGACAACTGCACAGCAGTTTAAAATAATCCTCTTTCATTGTTGCTCTCAAGACATTTGTTAAACCGGTACTGTTTTAAGGCACATTTGTTAAATATTTCGAGTTTATATGCCCCTTTGGTGTGTGTTTTCAGGCTCTGTGCTGTGTTGGCTGTTACCGTTCCAGTCCTCTCCCCCGTCCACTGGAGGAATCAGTTACTCCCCTGTTCCTGATTACAATGTGTAACGATGTCCGACGTCAGCATTACTTTACAGTTTGGATGAAGGAAGGATGAGTGTGTTTGTGAGTGTAGCACTGTGTGTTATGTAGTAACTCTTAAAATCTGTGTACACACTCGGTGGTGTCAACTGGCAAGAGCTATTAAGTGAGAAATGTCTTTCTTCCTTCCTCGCCCTCTCTCATTGCTATATGAGTTGTCGTTATTGGTCATTGGTTTTACTGTTACAAATATAAAAACAGGAATAGGGATGCTCTATTGCATATTAACATATCGAATTATTAAATTATTATAAATAATTGCGTAACTAATCTAGGCAGGCTATAATTATATTAGCTAATATAAAATCTGTTCTATGGTCCTATCTTGTACGTATTAGAGCAGGTTTGTTTAATGCATGAAAAATCCAACAATTTCTTAAAATTTACTTTTGCAAAAAAATGCTAAACACTTTAACATCAAACGTTATAATATACTTGAATATAGATTCTGAGAAGGTTCCAGAAGTTTCTCAACATGCTGTATTGGTGTTGAAATACAGTAGAAGTTGAAGCAGCAGTATATCGAACACCAACACTGTGTTAATGAAATCGGAGCCAGTTCTAAAGTGGGATAAAGGTTTTCTTGTTTGGGGCTTTTAATTAAACAATGTTAACAAACCCACTAAACATTACTGACAATTGTCTTGCACTTAAAGTGATTGTTTCTTTCTCACTTGAACATTCGTTTTGTATTTATTTATTTTTATTGCGTGATCTGTTAGTCACTTGGTTTAGAATCTATAGGTGTTGTAGATTTTAAGTGTGTATATAAATGTATTTTATAGAATTCAACACCGGGAAATGTTGGAGCATTTTCAGGGTACTGGTTTCAGTTATTCAAGTGCTTTTTTTTTTTGTAATATCGTTTGTAATACATTTGTTTTGACAGATAGAAGGATGCGTATATGTGGTGAATGTAATATGTTTACACTGATATTTATTGTACTTTAAATGTCTAAATGCTGCTGAATTAAACTAAAGGACATCTTTTCATGTTATGGCATTTTGGCTCTGCATAATCAAATCAGCAGTATGTATTTTTTTGATTATTCGAATATGTGACTAAATTTCAAGTCAATTCCTATGATTTATTTTAAAAAAAAGTTTTAATACAATTGCTAAAGATTTATGCACTGCCAAGTTCACTTTTTCAAAACTACACATTTTCAAAACATTAAAAACTACTGGCATTACAGTAGGTGAATTATTTTACATATTGATGGTCATTTTTTGTGTAATTAAATTTTTTAACAACAAACAGAATGGCACATTACAATTGTACAACATGTACATCTAAAAAATTATATTAGGAAATTATTCTATCTAATTATATTATTATACTATTAATTGATTAGACATCAAGAATAACTCTTACTGAGAAAAGTAAACATATCTTAGCTGTGGACGTTGAGGAAATGTTCCACATAGCCCCTGGATCGAAGTGCCTTAAATAATATCTGTATGGCTTTTTCTGCATTCTGTGAAACCTGATCAGTTGAGATTTTAATATTCCCTTAAAGGTATGTTGAGGATTTAACTGCTTTTATACAAGACTGCTTGTCTATCTGTCTTTAAAAAAACGTTTGTAGCCAGGTCCTCAGTTCCGTTCTCTGAATAAAAAAAAAAAAAAAAGGGTATAAAAATTCTATTTTAAAATTTATTTTTTTTTTTTTTTACAGAAAAAGCCCTGTCACCCATAGACTTAAGGTGGGTTAGTGGAACCGTAAGTAGATGACCCTGTGAGGAGCGCAGTCTGCGATGTGGGGTGTACGGGATTAATAAGCGAGTTAAATATTGTGGAGCCAATCCGTGCAATGCCTTGTATGTTAATATCCAGATCTTAAAATCCACCCGGAACCTGACCGGGAGCCAGTGTAAGGACTTCAAAACAGGAGTGATATGGTCATATCTCCTGCTTCCCGTCAGGATCCGGGCGGCAGAGTTCTGAACATTCTGCAATTTGTTAATTGCAGTTTTAGAAACTCCGGCTAAAACGGCATTGCAATAATCCAACCGCGTGACAACAAATGAATTGATCAGCTTTTCAGCGACAGATAAGTTTAGCATTGGTCTTAATCTGGCAATATTTCTGAGGTGAAAAAAGGAAGCTTTCACAGTGCTCTGATCAAAAAAATCAAAAGTGAGGTTAGTGTCAAAAATTACACCAAGGTTCCTCAACTTACTTTGGAACTCTAGAACAGAGCCATCAATGGATAGAGACAATGGAGCCGCTTTGCGAATCTGATGACGGGAACCTATGAGCATGACCTCAGTTTTCCCACTGTTCAGGCACAGAAAGTTATTATTCATCCATTTCTTTATCTCAGAAATACAGCCAGAAAGATAACCAACATCAATGCTTTCACCAGATCTTGAGTGAATGTAGATTTGGGTATCGTCAGCATAAAAGTGATAATGGAGGCCAAGTGTTCGCAGCAGGTGCCAAGTGGAGATAGATAAATATTGAATAGTATAATAGAGGGCGGCCTAGAATTGAACCCTGAGGAACACCAGTGAGCACCGAGCAAGTGTCAGATCTAAAGCCACTCATGGAAATAAACTGGAAAAGGTAAGTAAAATAGGATTTAAACCAGTTTAAAACTTTCCCAGACACACCAAAAACATTTTCAAGGCGGGTAAGTAAAAGACCATGATCCACAGTATCGAAGGTGGCTCTAAGGTCAAGAAGAATAAGAAGTGAGGTAGCTCCAGAATCAGGGGCCATCAAAAGGTCATTTGTAACTTTGACCAACGCAGTTTCAGTACTATGAAATTTACGAAAACCTGATTGAAGTGGTTCAAAGAGGTTGTTGGTTCTCAATAAAAGTCCTTACTTAAGGTTTGTTGTGCTCTGGCACATCTAAATCTTCCCTCTCATTGTTCATCTACTATAGGCTAAAAGTGGACCATGTGGTTGGTAGTGGACTGTGTCTCTGTCCTTTTTCTGATAAAAATTTATATATATATATATATATATATAAATAAAAATGTTGGATTATTTAATGTTAAAATAGAGTTTAGGCTGAGGAATGAAGTTTAGTTGTGGTGAGATGGTTAGGCTTGGGGTCAGGTATGGGTTCAAAGGTTAGGGTTAGGATTAGGGTCAAGCATGGGGTTCAAAGTTTAGGTTAGGTTTTGGTGGTGGGGGTTAGGGGTGGGGGGTGGGGGGTAGGGGTTAGGGGGTCCATGGTAGGGTTCAAAGGTAGAGGGGGGGGGGTTGAGGGGGTTAGGGATTAGGGTCCATGGTAGGGTTCAAGGTTAGGGGTTTTGGGGTTGGGGGTTAGGGTTAGGGGTTCAAATGTTAGGGTTAGGGGCTGGGGGGTTAGGGTTAGTGGGTTGGGGTTAGGGTCCATGGTAGGGTTCAAAGGTTGGGGGTTAGGGGGTTGGCTTTAGGGGGTTAGGGTCCCTGTTAGGGTTCAAAGGTTAGGGTTAGGGCCCGGATCAGAGATAGGGTTCAAGGGTTGGGATGGGAAATTGGGAATGAGGTATTGAGTTGAGTGTAAAGTGATTCAATAAGTGCTTTCTTTTTTTCTTTAACGGTTCGATACTGGATGGCTGACTGAGGATCTAGGATAAGTGCTTTAAAAAGTAAGTGCCAATTCCACTCCATGCCATGGGGTATAGTGTGTAAGTGCTTCAGTTCTTTCTGCCAAAAGAAGGATAAGTGCTTAAAACATGCTTTTCACTCTATACAATAATCCAATACACACAATATAATAAATATATAAGAATTTTTTTTTTTTTAATTGATCAAAAGGGGTTTTCCTAAATCCTCTCTCAACCCTCCGCCATTCGAACCTATTTTATTTTATGTTTATGGATAATGTTGTTCTGTTACCCTTTAAAAACTCTCTACCTAATTTCCTTTTGTGGTTAAAAACCGGTGTCCTACCATAAACCCCTCCCCCTCTCATTAAGTCCCCCGGGAGTCCATGCTCTTAATCTATTTATCCATTTAAACTCATTTATCTTCCTCTGTTTATCTGTCCATGCAGTGTTCGATTCCAGCCCTGAGATTGACAGTTGGTTTATCCCGTGTTCTTTGAAGTGATGAATCAGTATTGTGTTTTTGTGTGTATTCTTGATGCTGTATAATGTGTAGTTGTTTTAACCTTGCTGCTAGTGTGTTCTTGGTCTCCCCAATATAGCGTTTCCGAAAGTACGCACATGTTATGCAGTACACTATATTAGTTGTATTTAAGTGTAGATTTTGTGTTATGGGTGTACCTAAAATGTATTTTATCTTTCTATAGTACACTTGCCATGGAGACTGCTGTCGGAAAGTTTTCGAGTTAAATCTGGAACAGACCAAGATATCCTTAAGGTTTTTGTTTTTTCTATACGCTGAAATTACCTTGAATTCTTGTAAGACTGGTAGTTGGTGTTGAGTGTGTTCGAAATTGTTTTTAACTTTTTTGTTTAGAGCTAGTGCTTGTTGACTATAGGTAGTTATAAGTGGGATGACCCGTTGGGGGTCTGGCAGCAGGGTGTCTGGAGGCGGAGTCCTTATTTCCCTCAGTGTTTTGGCTTTGATTTCCCTTAAAAATCTCTGACTGTAGCCCCTATGTCTAAGGGCTTTAAACAGTACTTGAGTGGCATCGTGGAAGTCGTTTTCATCCGTACAGATGCGGTAGAACCGAATCAACTGGGACTTGACTATCCCCTTGAACGTGTGCTTCGGATGAAAACTCGACTTGTGTAACAGGCTGTGTGTGTCTGTTTTTTTTGAAGTACACTTTGGTTTTGAGTGCCCTGGATTGCTCAACAGGTTCACCCAAAAAAACCATAGTGTCCAAAAATTGAATGGATTGTTTATTAGCATTGTGTTTTATTGTGATGTTCGGATGATGTGTGTTTGCCAGTATGATGAATTGATCAAATTCCTCCTTTCCATGCTGCCAAACCCCAAAGATGTCATCCAAATATCTATAGTAAACCAAGGGCTTGAGTTTACATCTTTCTAGAAGGGTTGTTTCCCATTCTGCCATGTATATATTTGCATATGCTGGGGCAAATTTTTTGCCCATTGCTGTACCCTGAATCAGTAAGTAGAATTGTGAGTCGAATTCAAAGTCATTTCGCGTTAGACCTATTCGTAAGAGCTGTAAAATGTGTGTATCAGGTCTGTTTGGATCTGGGTTGTTTCTGAAGGCTTTTTGAACAGCCTTTAGCCCTAAGTCTGTCGATATGTTTGTGTATAGGCTGTTTGTCTATTGTGAAGAGAAACGAGTTATTTGATATACTGATGTTTTGGATTTTGGTGATAAAATCATACGTGTCCTTTATGTAACTTCGGTGTATTTGTGATAACGGATTTAGGAAGCTATCGTCTATTGGGCGCTGGGCGTCGACCCACTTCCGCAGTAGCAACACTATCGGGCGCGCCCCCCTGGGGATCTCGCCTGGGATAGTCCATGTTTCTGGTGCAGCGTGTATTTTTGCTAGTAGATAAAATAGTCTAGGTCTGGGAACATCTGGACCCATTAAGTAATGCTTCTGTTTTAGGTTGATGTATTTTTCCTGATGTAAGCTATTCAGGACCTTTTGTGTAATTAGTCTAGTCTCAGATTGTAGTGAATGATTCAAGGGGATGTAATGGTCGGTGTTATTCAATTGTCTTTTGGCCTCAAACATGTATTGAGCTTTATCCAAAATGACAATCCCTGACCCCTTATCCGCCGGTTTTAATATGATGTCTGTATTCGTTTTGAGTGAACGGATTGCCCTTTTCTGTGTAGGTGATAAATTATCAGATGTTTTGTAGGATCTATTTGAGTCTATGGCTCTGTGATTGTGTTTAATTAGTCTTCTGATATGTATGTTACATGCTGCAATTGGGGGTTCCCATTTGGATGTTTCTACAAATGGGGTGGTATTGGTTTGTGTTTGGAAGTCGAAATGGTTCAAGATTTTTAACTTTCTATTGTGTAGGTGGACGTCCCGCTAAAGATCCCCAAGATTCGACTCACCCGGTGTCGGAATGAAGGTGAGCCCCCTCTCTAGCAGTAGCCTCTCTCCCTGTGATAGGTGAAATGTTTTTGACAAATTAAATATATTGGAGTGCAATCTGTCATTGCACGTCTCCACCCTTAATAGTTTAACTGGTCACACCAACCATCAAACATCCTTTGTGCCGTTTCCCTGGTCCAGTGGATGTGATCCTTCTCGACCTTAAAAAACAACCTGTTTAATTCCCACAATGGACTCCCGTGTGACACAATGTATTTATTCAACGCCTCCAGATTCCGCTGCTCCTGTGGAGGTAAGAGTTCTGAAAATTGAATAATGGGTGTGTAGATCGTGGCATTTGGGAATATCGCTTGGGCCGTTCTCCAAAGGCACTGCAGTTGTTTTATGGCTGTCTTGTATGGGTGTTGTCCCCTGTTATTTAAACCCCCGGCCAGGATTACCTTATGCACCAGTGGGTGTGGTTTTTGTTTTTGCAAAATTTTGGCCATGTGTAAAAAATTGGCCCCTGGAAAACTGTCGACTTGTGCGTTCGGGTTTTTGATTTTCGGGATCCGACTGAGGTTGGAATCCCCCATGAAAATTACCGGTTTGTGAATGATGATAGCCCAGTCTATTGCTTTGTTGTTCTGCAGTTGCCTGAGAGCGTCCATTTCACCCGGAGTGAGGTTAGGCTCTTCTCGGGATGGTCTGAAACGTTTTTTAAAAAGTTTTAGATCAGTCTGGACAAGCGTGTGGAGTTCGGCAGGCAATTTGTCTGTCGGTGGGGTCCAATCCGATTTGGGTGTGAACGGAGGGGGTGGTTTTCTGTGTCCTGGTGGAAATAAGCTGCCAATTTAAGTCTCCTGTGGTATTGTTGTAGGTCGAATCGTGTTTGCGTTACCTGTCGTTTCCTATCTGTAATGCCCGACGGAATGAACGTGAGGCCTCTATCGAGAAGGCTGAGTTGAGAGGGTGTGATGTGGAATTTCTTGGCCAGAATAATAACATTTCTATTCCCTCCTGTGTACGCAGGCTCGTGGGGATATCTATTTTAAATATTGCAGCCAATGTCGGGGCATGTCGCGGGCGCGGAACCGCCGTCCAGTGGATCAGGTCTGGTTCGGTCTGAAATTGAGGCGGTTAGGGCCGGAATGTGTTTATGGTTTTTGATGATGTAGGCGTTGAGGATATCCAAATGGTCCCGTTGTTGGTCGGGAGCTTGGGGGAAAAATTCACCACTGGCACCCAGATCTGTGGAAGGGAATTTTTCTTTAGCCATTCTCAATAGCGCCTGCAGTCCCTTGATGGCAGTTTCTTGAACGCTTGTTTAGTCTGCCATTGATGCCCAAAGACAAAATGACGTTTCTGTGTCAGTAGAGGCTTTGTTTTTGTCTAGTATCTGTTTCACATGTGTAAACTTAGCCCCCGGATAGCTCTCGATCTGTAGGTCGGCGTTCTTGAAAGGCGGCATCCTGGACAGATTGGAGTCCCCGAGAATGAGGAATTTTCTTCGGACCGTCAGGGTCCAGAGAGATTTTCTTACGGTCGAGATATGTTTGGGTCAGTCTTCACGTACGTTACCGTGCACCGCGGGTGATGGGCCGGGCCCCAAGCATAGAAGGGCCTGTGTGGCTGTCCTAAGGCTAGTGACAGTGTTGGGGCTCAACGTCACTTCTAGTGCCGTGACATTCTCCTGCATTTCGCTCTCGGGACTCGAGGTCACTTCTAGTGCCGTGACATTCTCCTGCATTCCGCGCTCGGGACTCGAGGTCACTTCTTGTGCAGTGACATTCTCTTGTACACTCTCCGGGCTCAGAGTCACTTCTGGTGTAGTGATATTCTCTTGAGCGTGCTCTCCTTGGTCCTCAAGACCGGCGAGGTCGTCCTCCTCTCTGACACAGGGGTTGGGACGCCGCTTAGGAGTATGTTGTGCTTTTGGGGAGGGCGGGAGATCGACAGAAGTGTCCGTAGTCATTGCCTGGGTCCTCCTCCCTAACGGGGGACCACTGGCAGCGGGTCGGTCATCGTAGAGACCGTGGTGGACATTAGAGGCGAGATTGTGCCGTCTCTGTGTGTACGAGTGCCTGTACCGTTATCGTTCTAGCCGTGGTTATTTTGTGGTTGAGGAGGAGTAGGGAGGGATTAAGGGTCTCAGACTTCTCTCCACTCTCACCTGGATCGGTGGGAGGAAGGACCGGCTGCCACGTCTCTTCCACCAGCTTGTAAGCCTCATGCACAGTTTTGTTTTTTGAGTTTTTTTGCCAATAACCTCGTTTTGCCCACACGATGGCAGTGTTGAAGCATTTTTTCCCAATCCCTGGAGGAAAGGTGATGCAATTTGTTTGTTTTTTGCACCAGTGTATCCTCGTAGTGGTTTTTGAGAATCAGCATTGTGGTGTGTGCCCAATTTTTTGCATTGCCCTCAATGAGGGAGAGTGTCGTGGCGTTTGGCAGAGCAGGTTTGATGACCTCTGACAATTGTCTTTCTATTTTTTTGATGGCAGGAGGCTGTTCCTGGCTAATATTGTTTTTGTGGTGTACCAATTTAATGATTTTGAACAGGAGATGGGTCTTGGTGACAAAGTCAGGGTCATTCGAGTGCTTAGGCCTCGTGTTGGGTTTGGGATGTGTGTTTTGTTTCCCCTGTGGTCACCGTGTTTGACCATGTACGCATAGGAGGGCATTCCCTCTCCCTGTGTGTGCCGGGTGCCGGTAGCCATCGTATCTGCCCATGTTCCCATAGAAGGGTGCTCTCTCTACCCGTGTATGCTGTACAGGGTCGTGATAAGTATGGGGCATGGCCCGACCAAAACCCTGGACGGTACGTTTGCATCCGCGTGTGACGACTGTCCAGTCGTTTCTTTCAGGCCAAACCATGATTTGGTAATTTTAAATAATCCACAGAAGGTTTGATGGACTCCGGTGATTGTATTGTTTTGATTCCTTTTTAGTGTCTAATTGTGAATTTTTGGTGTATTAAATGAGTGTGGATTTTTACTACTGTCCAATTTTAATGTTTTTATCTCTCGTAGGTGTTGGGGTGATAAAGTAAGGTGTGTTTTCATGAAATCATGAAACAAGGTCAGTGGAATATTTCCAAAAAAAATTATACATATATATATATATATATATATATATATATATATATATATATATATATATATATATATATACACACACATACATACACACATACATACCAAAAATGTTGGATTATTTAATGTTAAAATAGAGTTTGGGCTGAGAAATGAAGGTTAGTTGTGGTGAAAGGGTTAGGGTCCATGGTAGGATTCAAATAGGATTAGGGTCAAGCATGGGGTTCAAAGGTTAGGGTTAGGGGTTAGGGGGTTAGGGTTAGGGTTTAGGGTTAGGGTTAGGTTTTTGAATGTACAGTGACCCCCCCCCCGGACAGTCCGCCAGGAACTGCCCAGTTAGATAGGGGGTCAAGGGAATGCACTGGCCGGCGCTTGTTAAGCATTGCTACAGCTCAGAAAATTATTTGTCCTCCAAGTTGCCCCCAGTTGGGTTTTGGCTGTGTTTTTTATTTATTTATTTATTTAAATAAATGTTTGGCAGTTCAGGGTGATATGGGGAGGGGGAACAGAATTTTGGGGACAGGGTAAAGTTAGATATTGAGTAGAAGGTTGTATCTCATTAGTCTATTGATTAATTCGTCGGATTGACTTCTGGTTTTGACTTTGATTTGTTTAGGTTTTTTTTGGCTGTGTTTGCTGATGTTGTGGGTCCTAGGGAGTATTTGGAGAGGTTCAGGCTGGGAGATGGGTTGAAATTGTGGGTACTTAAGACTGAGGTTGTTATGGTTATAACGGTTATGGTTTTTATGATGAGTTTTCGGTTTCAGAGCTATGGTTAGAGTAACGGTTATGTTTAGGGTTTATGATATGTTTTTTAGGTTTCAAAGCTATACTTAGAGTAACGGTTATGTTTAGGGTTTATGATGGATTTTAGGGATCAGAGCTGTAGTTAAAGTACGGTTATGTTTAGGGTTTATGATGGGTTTTTAGGTTTCAGAGCTATAGTTAGAGTAACGGTTATGTTTAGGGTTTATGATGGATTTTAGGGATCAGAGCTATAGTTAAAGTAACGGTTATGTTTAGGGTTTATGATGGATTTTAGGGATCAGAGCTATAGTTAAGTAACGGTTATGTTTAGGGTTTATGATGGCTTTTAGGTTTCAGAGCTATAGTTAGAGTAACGGTTATATTTAGGGTTTATGATGAGTTTTAGGGATCCGAGCTGTAGTTAAAGTACCCGGTTATGTTTAGGGTTTATGATGGATTTAGGGATCCAAGCTATAGTTAGAGTAATGGTTATGTTTAGGGTTTATGATGGTTTTTAGGTTTCAGAGCTATAGTTAGAGTAACGGTTATGTTTAGCGTTTATGATGGGTTTTAGGGATCAGAGCTATAGTTAAAGTAATGGTTATGTTTAGGGTTTATGATGGGTTTTAGGGATCAGAGCTATAGTTAAAGTAACGGTTATGTTTAGGGTTTATGATGGGTTTTAGGGATCCGAGCTATAGTTAAAGTAACGGTTACGTTTTAGGGTTTATGATGGGTTTTAGGGATCAGAGCTATAGTTAAAGTAACGGTTATGTTTAGGATTTTGAATGTACAATGACCCCCCCCGGACAGTCCGCCAGAAACTGCCCAGTTAGATAGGGGGTCAAGGGAATGCACTGGCCAGCGCTTGTTAAGCATTGCTACAGCTCAGAAAATTATTTGTCCTCCAAGTTGCCCCCAGTTGGGTTTTGGCTGTGTTTTTTATTTATTTATTTATTTATTTAAATAAATGTTTGGCAGTTCAAGGTGATATGGGGAGGGGGAACAAAATTTTGGGGACAGGGTCAAGTTAGATATTGAGTAGAAGGTTGAACCTCATTAGTCTATTGATTAATTCGTCGGATTGACTTCTGGTTTTGACTTTGATTCTTTTAGGTTTTTTGGCTGTGCTTGCTGATGTTGTGGGTTCTAGGGAGTATTTGGAGAGGTTCAGGCTGGGAGATGGGTTGAAGTTGTGGGTACTTAAGACTGAGGTTGTTATGGTTATAACGGTTATGGTTTTTATGATGGGTTTTCGGTTTCAGAGCTATGGTTAGAGTAACGGTTATGTTTAGGGTTTATGATATGTTTTTAGGTTTCAAAGCTATACTTAGAGTAACGGTTATGTTTAGGTTTAGGGTTAGGTTTTTGTAAGAATACAATGATCCCCCCCATCACAAATTGATTGCGTGGTTGAATAGGGGACCAAGGAAAGTGCACGGGCCGGCGCTTGTTAAGCGTAGCTATTGTTCCTGTAGCAGACCCCGGCTTGGCGTCTGCTGATTTAACAAATCCAATCGAGTCTAACCCGATTAGGTTTTATAGTTGGTGGATCCGAGCTATTTCCCAATGGGCTGTGGAGATGGTATTCAGTTGGAGGTGGTTCTTAGATGTCTAGGGTTAAGATGGTCGCCCGTTATGTTTCGCTGTTGACATTTGGCTATAACCCTCCCCGAAGTTGGGCTTTCTTCTTTTATTCCCAGCTGGGTGTGGAAGTTATTTTGGTTTAAATCATTCTTCCTGAGTAACGTTTTTCCTGACCTGCTTAGAGCAGTCGTTCGGGCTAAACTTTTATGGATTAGGATCCGGTTATTTATTTGTTAATTTCTCTATTTTGTGTGGGTGTGTGTAAATACTGGGTAGAAGGTTGAGTCTCATTAACCTGTTGCTTAGTTCGTCGGATTGATTTCTGGTTTTGACATTAATTCCTTTAGGTGTTGTGGCTGTGCTTCCTGATGTCGCGAATCCTAGGGAGTATTGGAGAGGTTGAGAAATGGGTCCAAGTTGTGGGTACTTAGGGTTAGGGTTTAGGGTTAACTTTTAGGGTTCAGGTTGTATTTTTAGGGATCGGAGCTACAGTTTAGCGTACTGGTTATGATTAGGGTTTAGGTTAGACTTTAGGGTTCAGAGCTAGGGTTATGGTTAGGGTTAGGGTTAGGGTCAGGGATTAGGGTTTAGGTTGCGTTTTCGGGGTCGGAGCTAAAGTTAAAGTGACGGTTATGGTTAGGTTTTAGGTTAGGGTTTAGGTTAGGTTTTAGGGTTCAGCGCTAGGGTTATGGTTAGGGTTTAGGGTTAGGGTTTTAGGGTTAGGGTCAGGGTTTAGGTTGAGTTTTCGGGGTCGGAGTTAGAGTTAAAGTGACGGTTATGATTAGGGTTTAGGTTAGGTTTTAGGGTTCAGAGCTAGGGTTATGGTTAGGGTCCAGGTTAGGGTTAGGTTTTAGGGTTCAAGGCTAAGGTTATAAATTATTTATTTATTTATTTATTTATTTTTTTTTTAAATTTTATACCCTAAATTTTAGGACACATCATCGGTAGTGCTCCGCAGAATCATTGGGTGTTTCAGGCCTTTTAGTCACTAGACACCCTCAACTGCGGCGGCCAGCCGTGGGTCGATCACTCCCCGGCCTGTGTCCCATACCCATCATCCCATTCGCCTAAGGCATGGTTTAAGATGATATTTTATTTCAGATGGGCCTACGTTTTTGAGTTAAATAACCATCCATTCATCCATTCATTCATTTATTTTGCTCTGATCTGATCATAGTATAATCTACTAATTGTTTTTTCAGTCCCTGTCAGTTTTGGCTACTTATTAAACGGTAATTTATATTGGAAGCATGTTGGATCAGTCAATTTAGATTGTTTTAGACCTACATATTGGTTGATGGATTATTATTTTTTTAAATTTCTGTATTAATAAGATCAACTGATTGTATTTTAGAGCCATGTCGGTTTGGTTAATTAGATTGTTTTAGGCCTAAGTATTGATTATTGGATTATTATTTTAGTTTCTGTATTGGTGTAACCCACTGATTGTATTTTAAAGCCCTGTCTGTTTTGCCTACTTTAGGGTTAGGGTTTAGGGTTAGGGGTTAGGGTTAGGGTTTAGGGTTAGGGTTAGGGTTAGGGTTTAGGGTTAGGGTTAGGGGTTAGGGGTTAGGGTTTAGGGTTAGGGTTAGGGTTTGGGTTTGGGTTAGGGTTAGGGTTAGTTTAGGGTTAGGGTTAGGGGTTTTTGAATGTACAATGACCCCCCGGACAGTCCACCAGGAACTGCCCAGTTAGATAGGGGGTCAAGGGAATGCACTGGCCGGCGCTTGTTAAGCATTGCTACAGCTCAGAAAGTTATTTGTCCTCCAAGTTGCCCCCAGTTGGGTTTTGGCTGTGTTTTTTATTTAAATAAATGTTTGGCAGTTCAGGGTGATATGGGGAGGGGGAACAAAAATTTTGGGGACAGGGTAAAGTTAGATATTGAGTAGAAGGTTGAATCTCATTAGTCTATTGATTAATTCGTCGGATTGACTTCTGGTTTTGACTTTGATTCGTTTAGGATTAGGGATGCTATGTAATAGTTATCGTCAGGATTGTGAGAAGCGGGGTGAGTTTCGGTATTAATTTTTCCGGAAGTGTTTTAATATTAGAGGTGGAGCGTCCACCAAGTTCAAGCAGGAGTAGGCAGAGTGGAAGGTGGTGGAACGAGGGCGAGCCACTGGACTGAGCAGGTCATCCCCCTATGCCGGACTGGTCATTGTTCCGTTCACCATACACGCCCCTCAAGCCATCCCTTGATGGATAAAGGGCAGGTGCGTAGGTTGGCTTAACGTTTAAGCTGGGTTTTTTTTTTTTTTTTTTTTTTTTTTTTATTTATTTATTGTTTTGGGTTAGGGTTAGGGTTTAGGGTTTAGGGTTAGGGTTAGGTTAGGGTTTAGGGTTAGGGGTTAAGGGTTGGGGTTCTGGTTAGCGCTTAGGGTCAGGCTTAGGGTTAGGCTTAGGTTAGGTTTAGGGTTAGGGTTAGGCGTTGAAGTTTAGGGTTAGTTTAGGGTTAGGTTTAGGTTAGGTTTAGGCTTAAGGTTAGATGCTGGGGTCAGGGTAGGCGCTAACCTGTATTGCACTGGCCATCTTATGTCGCTTACACTCTACTGTACTTCCCCCCCACTAGTCCGTCCATTCCCACCATTCTCTTCTTTCTCTTTTTTCTTTTTCTTTCTCCAGGAACTACTTTACTGGCACGGAGCGGTGCCCAGGAGAGATCTCCGACCGTGTCGGAGACCCCGCGGACACGGTGAGTGTACCCCTTGGGTCGTGTCGTGTTTGCATGCTGTGTGCCTTGTTTTTTTCTTTTTGTTAGGCGCGGTGGAGTGACACGGATTACCCTTTCGTGGGTCGGAGCTGTGCTGTTCCGCGTCCCTCGGTCCCTGATAGGGATAGGATCTTTTTCTGTCCGATATAGGGGTTTGGGCGGACGTTAGGAGCATGTTGTATTCTTGGGAGGGCGGGAGATAGACGGAAGTGTCCGCCTCGCTGTCTGGGTCCTCCTCTCTATGTAACGAGTGCCTGTACCGCTATCGTTCTAGTCTGTGTATTTTGTGGTTGAGGAGGAGTAGGAGAGGGATTAAGGGTCTCAGATCTCCTCCCCTCTCACCTGGATCGGTGGGAGGAAGGACCGTTTTGCACGTCTCTTCCACCAGCCAGGGGGGAGCCTCATGCACAGTTTTGTTTTTGAATCTTGTCGCCAATCCCTCGTTTTGCCCACACGATGGCAGTGTTGAAGCATTTTTCCCAATCCCTGGAGGAAAGGTGATGCAATTTGTTCGTTTGCACCAGTGTATCCTCGTAGTGGTTTTTGAGAATCAGCATTTGTGGTGTGTGCCCAATTTTTGCATTACCCTCAATGAGGGAGAGTGTCGTTTGGGCAGAGCAGGTTTGATGACCTCTGACAATTGTCTTTCTATTTTTTGATGGCAGGAGGCTGTTCCTTTGGCTAATATTTTTTGTGGTGTACCAATTTAATGATTTTGAACAGGAGACGGGTTTTTTGGTGACAAAGTCGGGGTCATCCGAGTGCTTAGGCCTCGTCGTTGGGTTTGGGATGTGTTTTTGTTTCCCCTGTGGTCACGCGTTGTGTTTGACCATGTACGCATAGGAGGGCATTCCCTCTCCCTGTGTTGTAGCGGGGGCTCGGTAGCCATCATATCTGCCCATGTTCCCATAGAAGGGTGCTCTCTCTACCCGTGTATGCTGTACAGGGTCGTGATAATTATGGGGCACGGCCGACCAAACCCCCGGACGGTACGTTATGTCCGCGTGTGACGACTGTCCAGTCGTTTCTTTCAGGCCAAACCATGATTTGATAATTTTAAATAATCCACAGAAGGTTTGATGGACTCCGGTGATTGTATTGTTTTGATTCCTTTTTAGTGTCTAATTGTGAATTTTTGGTGTCTTAAATGAGTGTGGCTTTTACTACTGTCCAATTTTAATGTTTTTATCTCTTTTAGATGTTGGGGTGATAAAGTAAGGTGTGTTTTCATGAAACAAGGTCAGTGGAATATTTTCCTAAGTTTTAGTTAAATTTAGATTTTTTTACTAGTATCAAATTTACACCTTTTATATTTTACCTTTTAAAGTAATGTGTATTTTAAGTCTAACCAAGAATATAAATTAATGGAATACTTTCCTTCAGTTTTTTAAGCAAAGTTCAAAAAAAGTTTTGGAAAAAAGGAAAGAAAACAAGCGTTGTCAACTTATCGCTTCGTTCTCCTGGAACCTTCTTCAGGCAGGCTTGTTATGAGTTTAGATTTTTAAGATGAATTAACAAATGAATTGAGCATCAAAAAAGTAAGAGGTAGTGTAGTCGCTTTCTCTCCAAGAGCTGGAAGCAGTGAATGAGCTGTTAGCTCTTCCAACTGTCCCTTTATAGAGTATAGGGGGCGGGACTAAGTTTGAATCCGAATGGGCCAATAGGAGGCTTTCCCATGTTTTTGTGGTCTCTGTAATGGGGCTTTTTGCATTGTTTTTATTTAAATTTTAAACTCATAGTATTATTTATTAAACGGATGTTTCCCACTAATTATTTATTTCTCCAGTTAGGTTTCAATTGTTTTAATCCCTTTTAGATAATTTTTGGCATAAGTTTTTGCATTGTTTTTGTTTAAATTTAGAACCAATAGTATTATTAATTAAATTATTATTTTTTGTTTCCCACTTAGGTGCTGTGGGTTTTCACCATATTTATTTATTTATTTAGTTAGTTATTTATCCATTTAGGTTTTAATCTCTTTTTAATTAAATTTTCTGTTTGTCCTTGTTTGGGGTTGTTTTTGATTAGAAAACTGGTTCCAATGAACAGGCCAATGAGGAAGAAAAGGAGCAGCGGAGCGAATTGCAAACATGAGGCACGGGCTGATTAGGGTTGGGGTTCTGGTTACGCGCTTAGGGTCAGGCTTAGGGTTAGGCTTAGGGTTAGGTTTAGGGTTAGGGTTAGCTTTCAGGTTAGGTTAGGTTTAGGGTTAGGTTTAGGGTTAGGTTTAGGTTAAGGTTAGGAGCTGGGGTCAGGGTAGCCGCTAACCTGTATGCACTGGCCATCTTATGTCGCTTACTCCACTGCATTTCTCTCCCCACTAGTCCGTCCATTCCCACCATTCTCTTCTCTTTTTTCTTTTTCTTTTCTCCAGGAACTACTTTACTGGCACGAGCGGTGCCCAGGAGAGATCTCCGACGTGTCGGAGACCCCTCGGACACGGTGAGTGTACCCCTGGGGTCGGTGTCGTGTTTGCATGCTGTGTGCCTTGTTTTTTTTTTTTTGTTAGGCTGCGTGGAGTGACACGGATTACCCTTCGGTGGGTCGGAGCTGTGCCGTTCACGCTCCCTTCGTCCCTTGATAGGGATAGGATCTTTTTTCTGTCCGATATAGGGTTTGGGCGGACGTTAGGAGCATGTTGTATTCTTGGGAGGGCGGGGAATAGACGGAAGTGTCCGCCTCGCTGTCTGGGTCCTCCCTCTCTTATGTACGAGTGCCTGTACCGCTATCGTTCTAGTCTGTGTATTTTGTGGTTGAGGAGGAGTAGGAGAGGGATTAAGGGTCTCAGACTCCTCTCCCCTCTCACCTGGATCGGGTGGGAGGAAGGACCGTTTGCCACGTCTCTTCCACCAGCTTGTGAGCCTCATGCACAGTTTTGTTTTTGAATCTTTGCCAATCCCTCGTTTTGCCCACACGATGGCAGTGTTGAAGCATTTTTTCCCAATCCCTGGAGGAAAGGTGATGCAATTTTTCTTTTCTTGCACCAGTGTATCCTCGTTTGTGTTTTTGAGAATCAGCATTGTGGTGTAGGCCCAATTTTTTGCATTACCCTCAAGTGGGAGAGGTCGTGGCGTTTGGCAGAGCAGGTTTGATGACCTCTGACAATTGTCTTTCTATTTTTTGATGGCAGGAGGCTGTTCCCTGGCTAATATTATTTTTGTTGGGTGTACCAATTTAATGATTTTGAACAGGAGACGGGTCTTGGTGACAAAGTCGGGGTCATCCGAAGTGCTTAGGCCTCGTGTTGGGTTTGGGATGTGTGTTTTTGTTTCCCCTGTGGTCACCGGGTTTGACCATGTACGCATAGGGTATTCCCTCCCTGTGTGTAGCGTGGGGCTCGGTAGCCATCATATCTGCCCATGTTCCCATAGAAGGGTGCTGCTTCTACCCGTGTATGCTGTACAGGGTCGTGATAATTATGGGGCACGGGGCCAATCCAAAACCCCGGACGGTACGTTTTGCGTCCGCGGTGACGACTGTCCAGTCGCTTCTTTCAGGCCAAACCATGATTTGATAATTTTAAATAATCCACAGAAGGTTTGATGGACTCCGTGATTGTATTGTTTTGATTCCTTTTAGTGTCTAATTGTGAATTTTTGGTGTCTTAAATGAGTGTGGCTTTTACTACTGTCCAATTTTAATGTTTTTATCTCTTAGATGTTGGGGTGATAAAGTAAGTGTGTTTTCTATGAAACAAGGTCAGTGGAATATTTTCCTAAGTTTTAGTTAAATTTAGATTTTTTTACTAGTATCAAATTTACACCTTTTATATTTTTACCTTTTAAATTAATGTGTATTTTAAGTCTAACCAAGAATATAAATTAATGGAATACTTTCCTTCAGTTTTTAAGCAAAGTTCAAAAAAAAGTTTTGAAAAAAAGGAAAGAAACAAGTTGCGGTAACGCCGGTTCTCCTGGAACCTTCTTCAGGCAGGCTTGTTATGAGTTTAGATTTTTTAAGATGAATTAACAAATGAATTGAGCATCAAAAAGTAAGAGCAGTGTTTACAGACGTTTCTCTCCAAGAGCTGGAAGCAGTGAATGAGCTGTTAGCTCTTCCAACTGTCCCTTTTTAGTAGTAAGGGGGGGGACTAAGTTTGAATTCAATGGGCCAATAGGAGGCTTTTCCCATGTTTTTGTGGTCTCTGTAATGGGGCTTTTTGCATTGTTTTTATTTAAATTTTAAACTCATAGTATTATTTATTAAACGGATGTTTCCACTAATTATTTATTTCTCCAGTTAGGTTTCAATTGTTTTTAATCTCTTTTAGATAATTTTTGGCATAAGTTTTTGCATTGTTTTTGTTTAAATTTTTAGAACCAATAGTATTATTAATTAAATTATTATTTTTTGTTTCCCACTTAGGTGCTGTGGGTTTTCACCATATTTATTTATTTATTTAGTTAGTTATTTATCCATTTAGGTTTTAATCTCTTTTTAATTAAATTTTCTGTTTGTCCTTGTTTGGGGTTGTTTTTTGATTAGAAAACTGGTTCCAATGAACAGGCCAATGAGGAAGAAAAGGAGCACCGGAGCGTAATTGCAAAACATGAGGCACGGGCTGATTAGGGTTAGGGGGTCTTGTTAGCGCTTAGGGTCAGGCTTAGGTTAGGCTTAGGGTTAGGTTTAGGGTTAGGGTAGGCTTAAGGTTAGGGTTAGGTTTAGGTTAGGTTTAGGTTAGGTTTAGCTTAGCGTTAAGGTTAGAGCTGGGGTCAGGGTAGGCGCTAACCTGTATGCACTGGCCATCTTATGTCGCTTACTCCACTGCATTTCTCCCCCACTAGTCCGTCCATTCCCACCATTCTCTTCTTTTTCTTTTTCTTTTCTCCAGGAACTACTTTACTGGCACGGAGCGGTGCCCAGGAGAGATCTCCGACCGTGTCGGGAGACCCCGGACACGGTGAGTGTACCCTTGGGTCGTGTCGTGTTTGCATGCTGTGTGCCTTGTTTTTTTCTTTTGTTAGGCTGCGGTGGAGTGACACGGATTACCCCTGACAAAATCGTGGTAGCTGCCCCCCAACCCCCCCCCCCCCTTTAAAAAGTTAGATAAAAAACCCCCTCGCGCCCCCCCCAACACACAACAAACCCACTTCTAGTCTATGTATTTTGTGGTTGAGGAGGAGTAGGGAGGGATTACTCAGACTCCCCTCTCACCTGGATCGGTGGGAGGAAGGACCGTTGCCACGTCTCTTCCACCAGCTTGCAGAGCCTCATGCACAGTTTTGTTTTTTGAATCTTTGCCAATCCCTTTTCCTTCCACACGATGGCAGTGTTGAAGCATTTTTCCCAATCCCTGGAGGAAAGGTGATGCAATTTGTTCGTTTTGCACCAGTGTATCCTCGTAGTGGTTTTTGAGAATCAGCATTGTGGTGTAGGCCCAATTTTTTGCATTACCCTCAATGAGGGAGAGTGTCGGGCGCTTGGCAGAGCAGGTTTGATGACCCCTGACAATTGTCTTTCTATTTTTTTGATGGCAGGAGGCTGTTCCCGACAATATTGTTTTTGTGGTGTACCAATTTAATGATTTGAACAGGAGACGGGTCTTGGTGACAAAGTCGGGGTCATCCGAGTGTTTAGGCCTCGTGTTGGGTTTGGGATGTGTGTTTTGTTTCTGTGGTCACCGTGTTTGACCATGTACGCATAGGGAGGGCATTCCCTCCTGTGTGTAGCGTGGGGCTCGTAGCCATCATATTCTGCCCATGTTCCCATAGAAGGGTGCTCTCTCTACCCGTATGCTGTACAGGGTCGTTATAATTATGGGGTACCGGCACCAAAACCCCGGCGGTACGCTTTATGTTCGCGGTGACGACTGCTCCAGTCGTTTTCTTCAGGCCAAACCATGATTTGATAATTTAAATAATCCACAGAAGGTTTGATGGACTCCGTGATTGTATTGTTTTGATTCCTTTTAGTGTCTAATTGTGAATTTTTGGTGTCTTAAATGAGTGGGCTACTACTCGTCCAATTTTAATGTTTTTATCTCTCTTAGATGTTGGGGTGATAAAGTAAGGTGTGTTTTCATGAAACAAGGTCAGTGGAATATTTTCCTAAGTTTTAGTTAAATTTAGATTTTTTTACTAGTATCAAATTTACACCTTTTTATATTTTTACCTTTAAAGTAATGTGTATTTTAAGTCTAACCAAGAATATAAATTAATGGAATACTTTCCTTCAAGTTTTTAAGCAAAGTTCAAAAAAGTTTTTGGAAAAAAGGAAAGAAACAAGTCGGTAACGCTTTGGTTCTCCTGGAACCTTCTTCAGGCAGGCTTGTTATGAGTTTAGATTTTTAAGATGAATTAACAAATGAATTGAGCACCAAAAAGTAAGAGCAGTGTTTACAGGCTTTCTCTCCAAGAGCTGGAAGCAGTGAATGAGCTGTTAGCTCTTCCAACTGTCCCTTTTATAGTATAGGGGGCGGACTAAGTTTGAATTCAATGGGCCAATAGGAGGCTTTCCCATGTTTTTTGTGGTCTCTGTAATGGGGCTTTTGCATTGTTTTTATTTAAATTTTAAACTCATAGTATTATTTATTAAACGGATGTTTCACTAATTATTTATTCTCCAGTTAGGTTTCAATTGTTTTAATCTCTTTAGATAATTTTGGCATAAGTTTTTGCATTGTTTTTGTTTAAATTTAGAACCTAATAGTATTATTAATTAAATTATTATTTTTTGTTTCCCACTTAGGTGCTGTGGGTTTTCACCATATTTATTTATTTATTTAGTTAGTTATTTATCCATTTAGGTTTTAATCTCTTTTTTAATTAAATTTTCTGTTTGTCCTTGTTTGGGGTTGTTTTTGATTAGAAAACTGGTTCCAATGAACAGGCCAATGAGGAAGAAAAGGAGGCCGGAGCTAATTGCAAACATGAGGCACGGGCTGATTAGGGTTGGGGTTCTGGTTGCGCTAGGGTCAGGCTTAGGGTTAGGCTTAGGGTTAGGTTTAGGTTAGGGGCAGCTTAAGGGTTAGGTTAGTTTAGGGTTAGGGGTTAGGTTTAGGCATTAAGTTGGGGTTAGAGCTCGGGGTCAGGGTAGGCGCTAACCTGTATCACTGGCCATCTTACGTGCCTCACTCCACCGTATCTCCCCCCACTAGTCCGTCCATTCCCACCAATATTCTCTTTCTTTTTTCTTTTTTCTTTTCTCCAGGAACTACTTTACTGGCACGGAGCGGTGCCCAGGAGAGATCTCCACCGTGTCGGAGACCCCTCGGACACGGTGGTGAGGTACCCCTGGGGTCGTGTCGTGTTTGCATGCTGTGTGCCTTGTTTTTTTTTTTTTGTTAGGCTGCGGTGGAGTGACACGGATTACCCCTTCGTGGGTCGGGAGCTGTGCCGTCAAGGCCCTCCCGTCCCTGATAGGATAGGATCTTTTCTGTCCGATATAGGGTTTGGGCGGACGTTAGAGCATGTTGTATTCTTGGGAGGGCGGAGATAGACGGAAGTGTCCGCCTCGCTGTCTGGGTCTTCTCTGTGTACGAGGTGCCTGTACCGCTATCGTTCTAGTCTGTGTATTTTGTGGTTGAGGAGTAGGAGAGGGATTAAGAGGGTCTCAGACTCTCTCCTCTCACCTGGATCGGTGGGAGGAAGGACCGCCACGTCTCTTCCACCAGCCAGAGCCTCATGCACAGTTTGTTTTGAATCTTTTGCCAATCCCTCGTTTTGCCCACACGATGGCAGTGTTGAAGCATTTTTCCCAATCCCTGGAGGAAAGGTGATGCAATTTGTTCGTTTCTTGCACCAGTGTATCCTGGTAGTGGTTTTTTGAGAATCAGCATTGTGGTGTAGGCCCAATTTTTTGCATTACCCTCACGGAGGGAGAGTGTGGCGTTTGGTAGAGCAGGTTTGATGACCTCTGATAATTGTCTTTCTATTTTTTTTTCACGGAGGCTGTTCCTGGCTAATATTGTTTTTGTTGTGTACACAATTTAATGATTTTGAACAGGAGACGGTCTTGGTGACAAAGTCGGGTCATCCGAAAGTGCTTAGGCCTCGTGTTGGGTTTGGATGTGTGTTTTTGTTTCCTGTGGTCACCATTGACCATGTACCGATAGGAGGGCATTCCTCCGTGTGCGTAGTCGTGGTCATCATTGTTACCGCCATGTTCCCATAGAAGGTGCTCTCTATGCGTGCTGTGTGCAGGTGGCGTGATAATTATGGGCACGACATCAAAACCCGGACGTAGCGTTTCGCGTTCACAGACGACTGTCCAGTCGTTTTTTCTGTGCCAAACCATGATTTGATAATTAAATAATCCACAGAAGGTTTGATGGACTCCGGTGATTGTATTGTTTTGATTCCTTTTAGTGTCTAATTGTGAATTTTGGTGTCTTAAATGAGTGTGGCTTTTATTACTATCCAATTTTAATGTTTTTATCTCTTTAGATGTTAGGGGATAAAGTAAGGTGTGTTTTCATGAAACAAGGTCAGTGAAATATTTTCCTAAGTTTTAGTTAAATTAGATTTTTACTAGTATCAAATTTACAACCTTTATTATTTTTACCTTTAAAGTAATGTGTATTTTAAGTCTAACCAAGAATATAAATTAATGGAATACTTTTCTTCAGCGTTTTTTTTTAAGCAAAGTTCAAAAAAGTGGTGGGAAAAGGAGAAATGCTACAACGTTGCCGTTTGTTTCTCCTGGAAACCTCTTCAGGCAGGCTTGATATGAGTTTAGATTTTTTAAGATGATTACAATTAACAATGAATTGAGAGCACAAAAGTAAGAGCAGTGTTTACAGGCTTCTCTCTCAAGAGCTGGAAGCAGTGAATGAGCTGTTAGCTCCTCCAACCGCCCCTTTATAGTAGAAGCGGACTAAGTTTGAATTGAATGGGGCCAATAGAGGGGGCTTCCCCCATGTTTTTGTGGTCTCTGTAATGGGGGCTTTTTGCATTGTTTTTATTTAAATTTTAAACTCATAGTATTTTATTATTAAACGGATGTTTCCACTAATTATTTATTTCCTCCAGTTTGTTTCAATTGTTTTAATCTCTTTAGATAATTTTTGCATAAAGTTTTGCATTGTTTTGTTTAAATTAGAACTAATAGTATTATCAATTAAATTATTATTTTTGTTTCCACTTAGGGCGTGGGGTTTCACCATATTTATTTATTGTTAGTTAGTAGTTATTATCCATTTTAGGTTTTAATCTCTTTTTAATTAAATTTTCTGTTTGTCCTTGTGTAGGGTGTTTTTGATTAGAAAAACTGGTTCCAATGAATAGGCCAATGAGGAAGAAAAGGAGCAGGGATGATTGTAAACATGAGGCAGGGCTGATTAGGGTTGGGGTTCTGGTTAGCGCTTAGGGTCAGGCTAAGTCAGGCTTAGGGTTAGTTTAGGTTAGGGTTAGGCTTGTTAGGGTTAGTTTAGGTTAGGTTTAGGTAAGAGGTTTAGGCTTAGCGTTAGGGTTAGAGCTGGGGTCAGGTTGCCAACCCTGTACTGCACATCTTTATGCTTCACTCCACTGCATTCTCCCCCACTAGTCCGTCCATTCCACCATCCTCTTTCTCTTTTTCTTTCAGTATCTGACTACTTTACTGGGCAATGAGCCAGGAGAACTCCCACCGTGGGAGACCCTCGGACACGGTGAGTAAATCCTAACGTGTTTGCATGCTGTGTGCCTTGTTTTTTCTTTTTGTTAGGCTGCGTGGAGGACACGGATACACTTCATGTCTGGAGCTGTGCCGTTCACTGCCCCCCTCGGTCCCTGATAGGATAGGATCTTTTTCTGTCCTATAGGGTTTGGAAGGACGTTAGGGGCATGTTGTTTTCTTGGGGAGGGGGGGGAGAGAGGGGGAAGGCCCCTCGCTGTCTGGTCCTCCTCTCATGTACGAGTGCCTGTACCGCATATCGTTCTAGCTCTGTGTATTTTGTGGTTGAGGAGGAGTAGGAGAGGATTAAGGGTCTCAGACTCTCTCCCTCTCACCTGGATCGGTGTGGAGGAAGGACCGTTTGCCACGTCTCTTCCACCAGCTTGTGAGCCTCATGCACAGTTTTGTTTTTTGAATCTTTTGCCAATCCTGCGTTTGGCCACACGATGGCAGGAAGGTGACTTTTTTCCCAACCCTAGAGGAAAGGAGATGCAGATTTGTTCGTTCTTGCACCAGTGTATCCTCGTAGGTTTTTAGAATCAGCATTTATTGTGGGTAGCCCATTCTCAGTACCACCTCAATGAGGGAGATGTCGCGGGTTTTAGCAGAGCAGGTTTGATGACCTCTGACAATTATTCTTATTTTTTTTGATGGCGAGGCTGTTCCTGGCTAATATTGTTTTGGTGTACTAAATTTAATGATTTTGAAAGGAGCAGATTACGCAGTGACAAAGTCGGGGAAAACATCGAGTGCTTAGGGCTCGTGTTGAGTTTGAGAATGTGGCCTGTGTTTGTTTCCCCTACTGATGCCGGGTTTTGGACCATGGTACGCATAGGAGGTGGCATTCTCTCCTTGTGTGTAGCGTGGGGCTCGTGCCACATACCACTGCCCATGTTCCAGACAGGGTGCTCTCTACCTGTATACTGCTTCAGGGTCGTGATGAAAAAAATTACAGTGGGGCGACGGACAACAAAACCCCCGGATCGCAAATCGTTTATAGTGTCATGCTAACGCCTCCACGTCCAGTCGTTTCTTTCAGGCCAAACCATGATTTGATAATTTTAAATAATCCAGCGAAGGTTTGATGACCCGTGATTGTATTGTTTTGATTCCTTTTTAGTGTCTAGTTGTGAATTTTTGGTGTCTTAAATGTAGTGCTTTTACTACTGTCCAATTTAATGGCTTTATCTCCTAGATGTTGGGGTGATAAAGTAAAGTGTGTTTTCTATAAACACAAGGTCAGTGGAATATTTTCCTAAGTTTTAGTTAAATTTAGATTTTTTACTAGTATCAAAATTACATCCTTTATATTTTTTACCTTTTAGTAATGTATTTTAAGTCTGAACAGGTATTTAAATTAATGGAATGCTTTCCTTCAGTTTTTAAGCAAAGTTCAAAAGTTAAGGGAAAAAAAAGAAACAAGCTTCATGTAACGCTCGGTTCTCCTGAACCTTCTTCAGGCAGGGTGCTATGGAGAGTTGAGATTTTTAAGAATTAACAAATGAATTGAGCATCAAAAGAGAGCGTGTTTTGCGGCTTTCTCTCCAAGAGCTGGAGGAGTGAATGAGCTGCTAGCTCTCCAACTTGTCCCTTTTATAGTATAGGGGCGGACCAGTTGAATTGAATGTGAATAGGAGAGCTTTCCCATGTTTTTGTGGTCTCTGTAATGGGGTTTTTGCATGGCTTTTATGGTTGAAGTAAACTCATAGTATTATTTATTAAACTGATGTTTCCACTAATTATTTATTTCTCCAGTTAGGTTTCAATTGTTTTAATCCTTTTTAGATAATTTTTGGCATAAGTTTTGTGTTTGTTGTTTAAATTTAGAACCAATAGTATTATTAATTTAAATTATTTTTTTTGTTTCCACTTAGTGCTGTGGGTTTTCACCATATTATTTATTTATTTAGTTAGTTATTTATCCATTTAGGTTTTAATCTCTTTTTAATTAAATTTTCTGTTTGTCCTGTTTGGGGTTGTTTTTGATTAAAAACTGGTTTCAATGAACAGCCAATGAGGAAAATACAGCGGAGGAATTGCAAATGGCGAGGTAACGGGCTGACAGTCAGTTCTGGTTGGTTTAGGTCAGGCCAGGGCCAGCTAGGTTAGCCGAAGTTAAATAGCCTGGTTAGGTTAGTTTAGGGCAGCTTCTAGGGCGCCTTAGGCTTAAGGTTACAATACGTAACCGGTCGAAGCAATGAA
>CM022772.1:0-17500 GCA_012411365.1 Ameiurus melas | reverse complement strand
CTTAAAACATCTTGGTGTCAGTGAGTTACCGGATTGATGCAGTTATTTCATGTAAGGAAATGCAACCAATCATTTAGTGTTATTTTCTATTTACTTACCTTAAGACTGATCTGTTCCTATACTTTAGCTCGGATAAAATTGAGGGTGGTATGATACAGAAGGTTGTGTGTTTTATGTTGTTTAACACGTCTACATAAACACCAGGAAAATAAAAACTGAACCCCTAAACTCTCTCGCCTCATCTCCATCTTCTGATCTCAAACCCAGATGTCATCGGGTGTTCAGCATAGACTAATGACCGCCTCATGTTCCGATATTTTCGGAGGGAACTGTACATCAAAATTAGCATCCACACCTGAGATAGCACATCATGCTGAGTGAGCCTGATATATATAGAATATATATCTTAAATTATCATCTCTAGTAAATTACCGTAAGTTCTTGTTACAGCAAATCTAAGCAATCGGTTAGTACAGGCAACAATTTGGCATTAAGTTCAAGTGTACTTAGAGTGTACTTTACTATCTTAGGGAACTAAGAGACCAGGTTAATGACTTGCTCTAGTTAGAAGTGTGTACTTAGTGCGTACATGCCTCGAGTAGGGAAATACCAGTTAATACCAAGTCTAATAGGGGGAAGTCTAAACCTCTGGTTATTGTAATCTTACTCTTAGTTAACGTGTACATAGGAAACTATGGCATGATTATATAAAGCTAATTCTACTCAGATATTATTGGTCTGTCTCTGTAGATATTAGTTGTAATGACCTCTGATTATAAAGAATAACTATAACTAAGTGTTTCTATCTAAAGAGACTAAATAAAGTACTATTTAGGAAAGGGTAAGCATGGGGCTGGTCGTCTAAATAGTATTAGTCCATTACCTCTGGCTAATGACCAAGACTGGCGGTGAAGTTCGAATCACATGAGATCCAAGAGACACGGCAGCGAGGCTCCAACACGAACCCAATGAACTAGCACAATTTAAAGTATAGAATAAATGACAATTAATCAAGTATATAAGATCAAAAAGTATCAAAATATGAATAACTGAGTAATAATACAACATGGAAGTTTTACAATTGGAGTCAGATGTAATTTAAGAGAGAGTCAAGAAGAATTGGAATGACAAATTTAAATATATTCACATCGTTTCAAAAGAACAGGAACACGTGGAATACTTCTACCACGTCATTGGATACTCGTCGTCGGACCAGTGAGTGGACCCTTACAACCTTGATGTTTGTTGTCTTTCTGAATGTATTTCCGAGATAAAAACATGATGAATAATAACCTTTCTGAGCCTGAACAGCGGAAAACCGGAAGTTATGCTTATAGGTTCACGTCTTCAAATTCCTCAAAGCTGTTTCATTGTCTCTTTTTGTTGATGGCTCTGTTCTAGAGATGCAAAGTAAGATGATTAACCTTGGAGAAATTTTCAATACCAATATTACATTTGATTCGTTTGTTCAGAGCACTGTTAAAGCATCCTGCTTTCACCTCGGAAATATAGTGAGACTGCACCCAATGCTAAACTTCTCCATAGCTGAAAACCTGATAAACTCATTTGTTGTCACTCGGTTGGATTACTGTAACACCATTTTGGCGGAGTTTCTAAATCAATAAACTGCAATGTGTACAAAACTCTGCTGCCAGGATCCTGATGGGAACCAGGAAATGTGAACATATTACTCCTTTCTGGAGTGCTTGCTCGGCTCCCGGTCAGGTTCCGTACATTTTAAGATCATGATGTTGACATACAAGGCACATGGCTTCACCTCATTACTTATTTGCTTTATTATCACGGTGAACACGATCCCTGTTTACCTGAGACTACATGTTAAAGAATCATCAAGTGTGTTGTAAAAACACCAACCTGGCACAGACTGGTTTTGTTGAACCTTAAGTGATCTCTTTAGATTGTGAAGTAGAACGTTGTGTATGCTTATATTATTTTTGGAAGCGATTATAAAATATCTATATAATAATAACACTATAATAAATCAATAGAGCAAACCACACTTTCTAGCTCATAGCAACATAGAACTAAAAAGTAACTAAATGTTACTAGACGTTAATGGTAAAACAGGCTGAAAAGCATGACAGAGATCACAAAGGCATACACGGTAAATTCCTGTTGGGTGAAATTTCTACAATTTGGTGTCAGAAGTGGGATTACTCCAGACCAGGTGTGAGTGTTTTTTCTTTCCTGGTGCGGTGTACTGCATTGTGCCATAAATTTTGTGAGTGATTATCAAGGACTGATAATCAGATCAAAGGAATGATTTATAACGGGACGGTGATCCGTCTTGGGATTATGAATTTATAGTGAAATGTTATATGGGATGGCTTTGCCTACTCCCCTTGTGGAATAAACATTATAAATTTGAAGGATAAACTACCTAAAATGTTCCATGTGAATGATAAAACACCTCACGCACCACCATGTAGAACTAAAGTTCCAAGCCTAAATTCCAGCGCTGCTGCTGCTCGATTTCAAAGCAAAACCTACTCATGATAAACCGCCCACACACCCAGCGAAAGCACTGTACTTGTAGTGCCCATCTCCCACTGACCTGTCCTGATTATCGTTTAGGAACATCATGTCATCATTATAAGAAACCTGGCCATTGGGATCGTGACTGTTATGCTAAAAAGCGAGATCAGCTGCAAAAGAGAGGTCAAGGTGGCCGTGGTCGTGGTTTCTAGGCCAAGAGGTGACCTGCAGTATTTTCCTACACAATCTGTCCCATATTATCATCAGCCTGGTCAATATCAGCCTGCTCTTCATATGTATCCATCAAACCATCAATCAGATACGTTTCAACCTTCAGAACCTATCTGAAATTCTTGATTTTATCAGTCTGAGAGGGACTTTTATGGCATCAGTCTGTGTTTTGTGACACTTTTGTTCTTCTGCTCAGGTATGTAGCCATTTTGCCTAACCAAAGATAAAAATTTATCAGCTGACACCTGAATCTGTTCTTTCCGATGTACTTAAAACCAAAGATTAAAAAACAAACAAAACAAAAAATGAAAAGTAAAATCCACATAAAATACCTTCAGGTTGTTTAAAAAAAAAAGGAATCCAAACGAAAGACTTTCTTATTATTGCCATTGTATATAATATTCAGGGATTGTTATGAATATGAGTACAAATTTGGATGAATTAGGACTCTAAATTTCTAAACCTCTGATAGTGGAAACGCAGTAAATTTCCTAAATCAGCTCAATTTGTCAGAATGTGTCTCATTCAGAATCACATCCAGGTTACAGACTCTGCCTAGCTCTCTAGACCACAAGGACATGCAATGTCCTATCACTAAGTCAAAAACCTTTTCATCCTGTGTATGTAAAACAACAATATCCCTTATCAGAATTGAAAACCCTTGATATTGATGTTATTGTTAATTCTCTGTTACAGGAAGGTGTTTTGAAGCCCTGTGTGAGCCCATATCATATAACACACCTCTTAAATCCTGTTCCCAAGCCTGATGTCACATGACGAGTTACACAAGACCTCATGTGGAAGCTGTGTTTCACTGTTGAATTTTTCCTGTTTCTAATACATTAATAGCTTCACCATGTGTGGTTTAGCATGGTAGAGTATGCTCTGTTGTTTCAGCCACTGTTTGCATTTACGCAAGGGGACGCCAGTTGACCTGGACACGCCTGCCAGAGGGCTACGTTGGCCTCGGTTTTTCTTGTGTGGTGAGAAGAGAATCTGAGACTCTTTGCAAGAGTTCCATGTCACAGACGACACATGTCAGAAGCTTGCTGCTGAACTGCAAACTTGAGACTGTTGGAACATCTAGCTCACAAAGGATTCAAGGTTCCAAGTACAACATTGCACCTATGTGAAACAAAGTCAAATGTTTGGGTTTTCTCTGATCAAAAGGACAGAGAAGGTTGTTGGACGGCCGAAGGCAGTTGTCATGACTTCTCAACTGCCCACTACAAAACATCATGTGACACACACCCGAGACTGTTTCTGCATTTAAACATTTAAAAACTGTTTCATGTTCCTCTCTCCAGCCCTGGGTCTGACAGACTACACGAAACTTTACCAACTGTCCACTAACACTCTGGGCATTTGGGCACGTGAACATGCTGGACTACCCGCGCTCGTCTTCGTGCAGTGGCTGTGAGTGCTGTTCTTTTTGTAATCCATGCAGAGTGATTGGTTCTGACACCCTTTGGTGTTACACAGGTGAAACGGGTATTATCCAATATTAAAACACAACACATGAAGGCTCAGTGCAGAAACTTTTCTCTGTGCTATCACAAATTTGTCTGCTAAATTGACACCATACCTTCACCTGGAAATCATGATTGTTTAAAATAAATTATTTACCAGACGTGGTAACTGAAGCATATTCATTGCTGTTTAATTCATCTCAAACTCATGTGTGCACAATATTTGAAGGTCAAAGAATCACTATTATTACAGACTCGTGCTATGTCTTTGATGAAAGATCTAATCTCTTCCTGTGCTAAACCAACAGCTCTTGCGATCGTCAAAACAAAGACAGCATCTCATATCGTTCTCTATCATGAGTGTTGTCTGATATGACCTCCAAATTTTGTATACGTGACTTAAGTCCTCAAATAAAGACACATCTCTCATGATGTTTGATATGTCTACAAAACTATGCCACTCAGAGGCTTTTTGATACTTTTTGAATGTCTCTGCAGGTCAAATTTACCCATATGCCACCGTTTTGACTGCATAGAATGTTATTGGTCATTGTATATCGTTTCTATGCGTGAATGGAAAATGCTAAAACTATTGTCAGGATTTTGGCAAAAGAATACTGCCTGATCTAACACTCTGATCATACTGAAATTCTAATGACCCCATCTAAAACCACAGAATTTTCACCCTTTGAGGATGTTAGTTATCCGGTTCGACCTTTCCCCAGGGCTTGGAAAATGTCTACTAACCTTTCTCGCGCCACAGGTGGTGTTGATATTCATCCAGACGACTATGTATGTAAATGTGTTGTGTATGTGCTAAATTAAAATTACCTTTACCCCCCATAAATCATACTTTTTTATTCCAGGAGAACAGGTGTTCTGACCTCAGAAGGACCGATCTGGAGACATGCAAGTTGGTTAAAAGCTGTTAACAAATGAGTTCCGTCCATTCTATATTTCCTCCACCTATCCCTCCTATGACAGGGTGCACATTTAAGAACGTACCTGTACCCCTGACGAGGTCTGAGCACTCAGTGAACGTGTTCAAAAGAAGGAAGTTCTGTCCTGCGCTGGACCCAACTCACAATTTTACACAAATACATATAGTTTTTCCTGTATTAGCTAAAGTGTGAACGCAATCAGGCACGAAAAGTGTAAGGGGTGCTGTCGAGCACATGGTGCTGGCAGGGTGGGAATTTTCTCCTTAGAGGGTTTTTTGCCCACCCTCTGAGTGCGAGGTTTGGTGTGTTTTTTTCTCGTTAGAGTAATCCTCTGTTCCTTCCTTTGTATATTTATATCTCCAATATATCCGCTTGGGATTGATCCTCCTAGCCAAGGTGGATGGATGAATCTGATGAAGTTCATTTTTCAAATTTTGACAGTCTTACAGCTGAGTCTGATGTGTCTGGTGACTTACATATATCGAATATTTCAATCAAAACGCATAATTATAAATACGTAGTCTTAACTGTGAAGCAAATGCACCTTTTACGACACCCTGTTTTATCTGCGTGCTCTCTGTAGCTTAAAACCTGATAAACTCATTTGTTGTCACTGACTCAATTACTGTAACACCATTTTAGCCAGAGTTTCTAAATCAATAAACTGCAATGTGTACAAAACTCTGCTGCCAGGATCCTGACGGGAACCAGGAAATGTGAACATATTACTCCTGTCCTGGAGTGCTTGCTCTGGCTCCCGGTCAGGTTCCGTGTACATTTTAAGATCATGATGTTGACATACAAGGCACATGGCTTCATTCTTCATTACTTATTTGCTTTATTATCACGATGAACATGATCCTTGTTTACTCAGAATACATGTTAAAGAATCGTCAAGTGTGTTGTAAAACACCAACCTGGCCAGACTGGTTTATTGAACCTTAAGAACACTGTGTATGCTTACATTATTTTTTGAAGCAATTATAAAATATCTATATAATAATAATAATAATAATACAATAAAAAATCTATAATAAAATAACTGGCATGAGTCATAAAATAAATAGTTATGATACAGTAGCCTACGTTGCACTTCCCTGAGGTTTAATAAACCAATCTGGCGACTTTGGTGTTTTACAGCGCACTTTACAATTGTTTAACCTGTAGTCTGAGTAAACTGGGATCCTGTTCATCGTGTCAGAAAATGCTGAAAATTCAGCTTTATTATTTAGAGTTGGACATCTGTTTAAACTGAGTCCCAATAAACCTCACAGGAGGAGAAATTTCTCCATTCAGTGTAGGGAAGAACCCTGGACATCTCTCAGTAAAATCCTCCACAACTTCAGCCAAACAGACCGAGAGTGGAAGCAGAAGGAGAACTACACTGAGGAGCTTCATGATGGACGCCGTGAGAAGAGGAACAACATTTTTATTCTCCCTCAGTCATTGTAGTTACACATTTTCCTCAAGAGCGTTTGTGTCCATGCTACACAGCCGAAAAGACAAACTATAACTGTGTAACTCTTATCCAGAGTGATTTACACAATCTCATTATTTTCTTTATCACAACTGATTTTCAGGAGGTAAGAAAATATTTTTAAAATCCCAAACTCTATAGCGCTGTGTAATAGAAACTGTATGCAGTGTACCTGAGGCTACTGAGGCATTATTGAAGGAAAAGGGTTATCACACTAATATATATATATATATATATACAGTGGCAAGAAACAACCACAACCAGCACTGGGGGCTTCCTCACATCAACTGGCAACCCAATATCACATGTCCAACTGATCTGTAATCTGTAAAACGCGATCCGGTTGCTTTCTAAGATGTGTATTGTGATGTGATGATTTCTGCATTACTGGATCAGTAAAAAAGATATTTTAGAATTACGAACACTACTTCATCAACAAATCCTGAATGTTAGAGAAAAGTGTTTGGGGTGGAGCTGTATTTTATAAGATACATACATTATATATATATATATATTTGGGGAGGCTGGTGATCACAGAGGCGAGGTAACACACACACATACACATTGTCACACACTTATAGACAGACAGACAGACAGGCTCAGACAGACACACTCATGCACACAGACACATACACAGACAGAAGCGCACATGCAGACAGGCGCAAAAATTCAGAGACCCACACAGACAGACAGACGCATTCAGACACACAAATCAACAGACACATTCAGACAGACAGGCATACACACACAGAGAGACACACATGCACAAGTGGAGACAGATACACACTCAGCCAGACAGACAGGCTTGTGTGTAGACAGACAGACAGACAGACCCACAAGCACACAGAGAGATGCACATTGGAAGATGGGCAAAGACATAGTTAGATGCACACACACACACACGCACACACGCGCACACACACACACACACACACACACACACACACACACACACACACACACACACACACACACGTGTTAGACTTTAATTTGTGCACATAACAGTGAAATGATCTACAGAGTGTGTTATTTCTGCTTCATCTGACCGAGCTTCTTCCACAGGCTTTTTACAGCTTAATTTATTTTACTAACCACAAGATGGCGTTGTTTTCGACACTTTCCAAGATAACACCTATCACATTTCTATTTTTTACTCAAGAATTAAAGCCAGATGTTAAATTTAAAAAGATACTTTAAAATTATAAACCATTATATAACGCACTGAAATGTGATTTTAGGTGTAAAATGTTTTAAAACCTCTTGTTTTAGTAAGGTTCTCTTTGTTGCTGTTACAGCCCCGTGTCACTGACACTGCTGCCCCCTAGTGGCAAGGGAGCCAAGAAATCCCTTGAACTTGAAATAACGTTAACACTTTTTAATGCATCGTTTTTTAAACTATTAAAAAAAACAATAACATGTAACTATCCTGTTCTGTCTCGTTCTAGATTAATTATCAATGCAGCATATCTCCATATGTTTATAAAATATTTTTGTACCACTCCACCCAACAACTTAGATTTTTAAAAGCGAATGATTTAATGTTCTGTGTGAATGTTGTACCTGTGAAGACTATGTTTACATTTTTATATTTTCTATAAAAAAATTTAATTTCAGATATACAGTGCACACGGACAATCTATTTACTGTTTAAGATGAGTGATATTTATAAACTCACAAAATATATATGTTCATAAATAAAAGAAACTGGATTCGCTTAAACATGATTCATGCATGAAAGGGTTAAACGTGTTATAGTTGAATTATTTTTTTTTCTTGCTTGTACAAATATTCAAATAATGTGATAAAAAACGAATAAAAGAATGGTTTAATCTATGGCATAAGGACAAACATTCTGCACAATAACTAATAAACTAGCAACTAGAGCAAATTATAGAGAACATGAACATACATCATTCAACCACTATATACAGTAGATACACAAACTGCGTGTACACAGTCATTGTGCAGTCAGGTTATTTTTATGCAACTTCAACATTCTACATTTCATTTTTATCTGAATTATCCCTCCAGCTTGTCTGAGGGACAAGATTTGAGGGTCCCAACCCCCCACCACCCCCTTTGTATAAGGCAATAACTACCTGCAGCACAAACTGCTGTTTAAAGGGAACATGTCATTTTAGAGCCAACAAACTTTTGATGTATGTGTGCATGTGTGTATATGTATGTATATAGAGGAAATAACAATGTAGCAGGTTTGATGTAATTTAGTTTCTACGCTCATGAGCTGGAGTTTGTAGGTGAAGTAGGTGTAGAACTCTCCACAAATATATATATATATATACACTTCACTTGCCAAACCTTATTTCTGTAGATTTCAGGACACTTAGCTGTTATAAATCCTGTTTTTTCTTGGCAATTTCAAATGTTCACTGGTAAACTATCGAAGTGTGAATGTAACACGTCACTGTAGGAAAAAAAAAAAGCCTGTGTAATGTTTAAAAACAAGTGGTATCAGGAGCAGACTTATTTCACTGCTCGTTTGTTGCCAGGCCTTCAAATTTCTGTGTGATAATAATAATGTCAGGTGCTAGATATTTGTTGATCATAACTGTTCATTATGTGAGAATTATATATGATATGACAGTGTTACATGTGATATTATACACACTCACAGTAAAACAAACAAACCAAAATTCATAGTTAAAAAAAGTTTAAAATAAAATAAATGAAAATAATTCTTGCTCTTTGAAGATTACATTTATCAAATAAATATTTAAGAGGGTTTTTTGTGGCATTTTTCCTTTTAATAATCTTGATCTTTTTTTAACTCAGGGTGGGGATTTCCCAGAATTAGTTTTGTTGTCTCTTATTAAAATACACAATACCTCATGATTTATTTCCAATTCAGAAACTTTTTGTATGTAAACAGTCAGTTAAGTCCGACTGAAATCTAAGGTTTTAAAAACAAAACAAAAAAAATCACTCAAAAATGAAAGTCCAGATGTTTGTAGATGTTTTTTTTTTCTCCAGAAAATATCTGTAATATTCTCGTCTACATTTCAGTAATAAGTGTTAATGTTCCACAGCTGTGCTCCAGATGTTATACGGCAGTAAGTAAGAGGAGACACGCTTTAATTGGATGCTCTTTATTGATGTAGAATTCTGCAGAAAATCAAACTGCAATTCAGTGATTAATGATAAATGATCTGATCCCAATTTAGTGACAGAAATAAACTGATTAAAAGTACAACAATCTGTCAATCAACACATGACTGATTTCTGATTAGTATTCATTTGTTTAAGTGGATGTGTGTAGAAGTTGTTCCACTGAAGGGGAAACATACAGGACAGACCCTGAAACCATCCGACACTCGGACCTTCAACTAGTTCTACATAGTTACTGATTTCAATTACTTTCCAGTTCGATGCTTCTTTGGTGCAGGGGCTTTAATTCTTTCATTCAGAGACATGTTACGCTTTCTTGTGTGTTCAATTATTAGTGGTTCATTTGTTTTGGTTTCTTTATAGCATCGTCCAGCAAAGAATTTGAAATCAGGGATTTTAGGGAACTGTCTCCGATACAGCTGTGTTAACTTTTCCTCCAGATCATTCACTTTCCACCGATACACGTCGGAATCATCACGATTTTCTCCAAGATATGCACCTGAGTGTTTGGGTTTATTATTTTTATCAAGGCAGCAGAATGCCGTCCAGAAGTGACTGGGAATTCGCACTCTGTTATTTAAAACATTCTTCTTCTTCTTCTTCTTTTTATTATTATTATTATTATTATTATTATTATTATTATTACCCGTATCAGGACCCGGCACAACCCCAGTTACTACGAATCTACGGTCTTTAATGCAATATTTGGTCAGTGTGTCACTCATGGTTTTTTCTGTCCTCATCCACGTATCACGGTTGAACATTGGTGCCTGTGGAGCAGCGTTGGTCAGAGTGAAGGTGGCATCAGCACAGTTCTGTGAGGTGGAAAGGAAAACTGGAGCCAGGTGTCCTCTGTCATAGCCAGAATTTTTATAATCTCCGTTCACAGCCTGATTAACTAGACAAGATTTCTTGTTTTGATCCTGCATTCCAACTTCCAGCTACATCAGAGGAACACACACACACACACACACACACACACACACACACACACCATTTTCATGATATAAATTGTGTCTCAGATGTGTATTTTATGATTTCTGTATTACTGGATCAGTAGAGAAGTGTTTGTGTGTCAGTGAAGAAGTGATCCTATTCTGTAATACATTCATTACTAACTCTTATCTGGCATTAGCTGAAAAACACACAGAAGAAAGTGTGAGAGACTCCAGAAGAACTTAACCACGAATATAATATAATATAATATAATATAATATAATATAATATAATATAATATAATATAATATAATATAATATAATATAATGTAATATAATATAATGTAATATAATGTAATATAATGTAATATATTAACATTCATTAAAATATATTATTATTATTATTATTATTATTATTATTATTATTATTATTATTATATTAATATAAAATAAAACAAGTTACATAAATTATAAGATAAATAGTTATAAGTTATAAGATACAGTGAGTTACACTTACCTCAGGGTCAGTGTGCCACTTGTCCGTTCTGTCAAACTTCATTAGTCCGGTAAACTTGTATGCTGAGTAAACTGGGATCCTGTTCGCCGTGTCATAAAGTGTCGCAAATTCAGCTTTACCCTTTAGACGTTGACAGATCTGTTTAAAGCGATTCCCAGAAAACCTCGTAGGAGGAGAAACGACTCCATTCGGATTAGCGAAGAACTGTGGACATTTCTTAAATGTAAAATAATCCACAACTCGAGCCAAACAGAGCGAGAGTGGGAGCAGAAGGAGAACTACACTGAGGAGCTTCATGATGGACGCAGACGTAGAAGAGGAACACAATGTTCACTGAACGACGAGTGCAGAAGAGTCTCAGAGTCAGAAACTTTATATAGAGAACACGAGGCAGGCGTGATCAGCAGATCTACGTTACTGTGTCCGTCCTCCTACAGACAGGAAGCTACACGATCAACTGTTCAAACACAGAATTAAAGAAAAGGAAAGAACGTACACGATATAAAGAACACACAACGCAACATGGAACAATTACACACAGCTCCGAACATGTCTGGAACTCCAGGAGAAACTACTGCACGCCTCATGCAAAGATTAGAAACAGCGTCAGTGTCGATCAACAATTTTTATTCTCCTCAGTCATTGTAGTTACACATTTTCCTCAAGAGCGCTTGTGTCCATGCTACACAGCCGAAAGACAAACTATAACTGTGTAACTCTTATCCAGAGTGACTTACACAACCTCTTTATTTTCTTCATCACATCTGATTTTCTGCCTGAATGTCACACAGATCTGATTAATTTACCAATTGGTGGATCATTTCAAATCAGACCTTAGCCACTGTCGTATGTGGTCCTAGATCAGACACACATCAGATACACTCTTAAAACATCTTGGTGTCAGTGAGTTACAGGATTGATGTAGTTATTTGCGGAAGTGGAAATGCAACCAGTTATTTAGTGTTATTTACTTTATTTACTTACCTTAAGACTGATCTGTTCCTATATTTTAGCTCGCCTAAAAATTGGGGTGGTATGGATACAGAAGGTTGTGTGTTTTATGTTGTTTAACACGTCTACATGTAAACACCAGGAAATAAAAACTGAACTCCTAAACTCGCCTCATCTCCATCTTCTAAACTCAAACCCAGATGCCTTCTGTGTTCAGCACACACTAATGACCAGGCCTCATGTTCCGATATTTTCAGGGAACTGTATGTCAAAATTAGCATCCACACCTGAGATAGCACATCATGCCGAGTGGAGCCTGGAAGATCCTCACTTCCTCTCACACCCTTCTCTCTCTGTGTTGAGATAACTTAAACACACCCAAGGTCAATATACATTACATAACATCTTTTAATGCGAATAAGATGTCACCTATACATGTTTACTGTAATATACAAAAGGTCTCAGTGTGACTGGAAAATATGTTCTCATTCCCTCAACAGCAGTTTAAATAAAATGGTACATGCCATTAAAGGCAAACCCTCCCAAGGTCCCTCACTCAAATGACCTCCTGTATGTAAATAAGATGCATCCTTCCATAAACATCAAATTATAATCACAAACACCTTTTGGTGGACCACAGAGCATCTGGGTATTTAGGGGAGAGCTGGGCAAAGATTCAGGGAATCTGTAGACAGATCTCCCAAACGATCACTGTGTGATCTCATGTTGTGTTATTATTATGTTTTGGATTTGATTGGAATGTTATGTTGAATTAAATTATTTCTTATTATTAATAGTAGTGTTGGATTTGGATGTTTTCATACCTGGTTAAATAAATGATTATACTTGATTATATTCTGAATTATTCTGAAATTATTATCTCTAGTAAATTACCGTATGTCCTTGTGTCACGGTTTGGGACCGTGTTGTAGATGGAGGCAGACTCAATACAGGCGTAGATGCAGATCAATGCTTTATTAATAATACTCGCACACGTAGACACACTCTTCATGCAAAGTAAAGGACGCAAAGCATAACGTCAACTTAAAGTCTCTCCATGTTTAACTACAACTTAGACACTAATATCTATACACATATATATGTAAACACAATCACGAGCGACGCGCTCAGGAAACACAGGTACCTAAATAAGGCAGGTAATCAATCTGAGCATCAACACCTGCCATCAGATCGCGTTCACATGCAGACTAACCACGCCTGCGCGCGGCCTCTAGCGGCCATGGCGTGACATTACCCCCCTCCTCCCGGAGTATCCACAAACCCCCCTCCTAACGGGGGTCCTGGGCCCAAGAAAAAACAGTCCTTTGCCCATTCGGGAAGAGAGGCTGTCCAAGCAGGACAACGACTGCACAGATTGGGACCTACAAACGGAGGTCCTGGGCCCCTGAAAAGACAGTCCTTTACTGGTCCAGGAAGAGAGGCTGTCCAAGCAGGACAACGACTGCACAGATTGGGACCTACAAACGGAGGTCCTGGGCCCCTGAAAAGACAGTTCCTTTACTGTCGTGACTGGTCGCGTGACTGTGGCTGGGACTGGGACCTGTGGTTTGGCCTGGATACATGGCTTGAACTTGAGACCTGGTGTGACAGTGACCCGAGACTTTCCATGCACTTGAGATGTGGCAGGGACTAGAGACGTGACAGGGAACGGAGATGTGACAGGGAATTGAGACTCAGCCGACTGTGCTGTGGTGTTAGCGTTTACCTCCCGTTGTTGTCTCACATGCGCATAATGTTCGTGGAAAAGGGGTCCAGCATCGGTCGGCCAAATAACATCTCCGAGCACTTTATCCAGGTCATACCGTATTCCAAGCTCTCCAAATTCCTCAAAAAACAAGTCCATGAACTGTTGGATATTCTCCAGCACTCCGGGTCTCGTTGCCACGACTCGCTGTTCCAATGCGCAAGCTGGATCACAAAAGCAAGACGTGATGAACCGCACAAACTGTCCCTCAGTCGCTTTCGGTTCGCTCAGGCTGGAGAAATAGCTCTGACAGTCTCTAATGAAAAGATCTGGACCACCGAAACATCCATAGAATCCGTCCGGCATTTCCTCGTAGGTCCGCTGCATAAACAGCATTGAATCAGGGCGGGAATACCGGTTGGTAAATCACGGGTTCGCGTGACTCGCCATTTATCCGTGGCATCTCTGGTGAAGTGCTTCACTTTTCTCCCCATAATCTTCTACTCCCGTTATATGGCTCGTGATTCTGTCACAGTTCGGGACCGTGTTGTAGATGAAGGCAGACTCAATACGAACATAGGCGTAGATCAATGCTTTATAACAATAATAATACGTAGACACACTCTTCATGCAAAGTAAAGACGCAAAGCATAACGTCAACTTAAAGTCTCTCCACATTTAACTACAACTTAGACACCAATATTTATACACACACACACATATATATATATATATATATATATGCATATATATATATATATGTATATGCATATATATATATATATATATATAAAATATATATATATATATATATATATATATATATATATATATATATATTATATAAATAATATTTAATATTATTATTATAATATTATTATAATATAATATTAAATATATTAATAATATTTAATGTTATATATTATATAGTAATAATATTTAATATTATAATAATATAATATTATATAATATTTATATAAATATAAACACAATCACGAGGAAACACAGGTACCTAAATTAGGCAGGTAATCAAACTGAGCATCAACACCTGCCGTAAGATTGCGTTCACGTGCAGACTAACCACGCTTGCGCGCGCCGATTCAACTGCGCCCCAGCGGCCTCTAGCGGCCGTGGCGTGACACCTTGTTACAGCAAATCTGCGACCCGGTTAGTACAGGCTAACAATTTGGCAATAAGTTCAGTGTACTTAGAGTGTACTTCCCTTACTATCTTAGGGAACTAAGGGACCAGGTTAATGACTTGGCTCTAGTTAAGTGTACTTAGTGCGTACATGCTCGATAGGAAATACCAGTTATGGACCAAGTCTAAATAGGGGGAATTCTAAACCTCTGGTTATTGTAATCTTACTCTAGTTAACGTGTACATTGGAAACTATGGCATGATTATATAAAGCTAATTCTACTCAGATATTATTGGTCTGTCTCTGTAGATTTTATTTGTAATAACCTCTGACTAGAAAGAACGTTACTATGTAAGGGGACTAAATAAAGTACTATTTAGGAAAGGTAAGCATGGGGCGGTCATCTAAATAGTATTAGTCCATTACCTCTGGCTAATGACCAAGAGTGGCGAGTTCGGTATCGCGTGAGATTCTGCGCATGGCCGGCGCGAGGCCTAACACGGAATCGGAATGAACTAGCACAATTTAAAGTATAGAATAAATTACAATTAATCAAGTATATGAGATCAAAAGTATCAAAATATGAATAACTGAGTAATAATACAACATGGAGGTTTTTACAATTGGAGTCAGATGTAATTTAAGAGAGAGTCAAGACGAATTGGAATGACAAATTTAAATACATTCACATCGTTTCAAAAAGACAGGAACACGTGGGAATCCTTCTACCACGTCATTGGATACTGTCGTCGGACCAGTGAGTGGACCCTTACAACCTTGATGTTTTTTGTCTTTCTGAATGTATTTCCGAGATAAAAACATGGATGAATAATAACTTTCTGTGCCTGAACAGTGGGAAAACCGAAGTTATGCTTATAGGTTCACATCTTCAAATTCTCAAAGCTGCTCCACTGTCTCTGTTTGTTGGTGACTCTGTTCTAGAGACGCAAAGTAAGATGAGGAACCTGGGAGAAAATTTCTATACCAATCTTACATTTGATTCTTTTGTTCAGAGCACTGTTAAAACATCCTTCTTTCACCTCAGAAATATAGTTAGACTGCACCCAATGCTAAACTTCTCCGTAGCTGAAAACCTGATAAACTCATTTGTTGTCACTCGGCTCAGTTACTGTAACACCGTTTTAGCCGGAGTTTCTAAATCAATAAACTGCAATGTGTACAAAACTCTGCTGCCAGGATCCTGACGGGAACCAGGACATGTGAACATATTACTCCTGTCCTGGAGTGCTTGCTCTGGCTCCCAGTCAGGTTCCGTGTACATTTTAAAATCATGATGTTGACATACAAGGCACATGGCTTCACTCCTCATTACTTATTTGCTTTATTATCACGATGATCACGATCCCTGTTTACTAAGACTACATGTTAAACAATCATGAAGTGTGTTGTAAAATACCAACCTGGCCAGACTGTTTTATTGAACCTTAAGTCATCTCTTTAGATTGTGAAATAAAACGTTGTGTATGCTTAAATTATTTTTGAAGCAATTATAAAATATCTATATAATAATATTATAATAAATCAATAGAACAAACCACACTTTCTAGCTCATAGCAACATAGAACAAAAGTAACTAAAAGTAACTAAATGTTACTAGACGTTAATGGTAAAACAGGCTGAAAAGCATGACGGAGATCACAAAGGCATACACGGTAGATTCCTGTGGGGTGAAATTTAACAATTTGGTGTCAGAAGTGGGATTACGCCAGACCAGGTGAGTGTTTTTCTTTTCCCTGGTGCGGTGTACTGTACGCATTACGTTTAGAGTGATTATCAAGGACTGATAATCAGATCAAAGGAATGATTTATGACGGGGACGGTGATCCGTCTTGGGATTATGAATTATAGCGGAAATGTTATATGGGATGGCTTTGCCTACTCCCTTGTGGAATAAACATTATAATTTGAAGGATAAATGACCTAAAATGTTCCATGTGAATGATAAAACACCACGCACCACCACGCTAGAACTAAAGTTCCAAGCCTAAATTCCAGTGTCACTGCTGCCCGATTTCAAAGCAAAAACCTCACTCATGATAAACCACCCACACACCCCGTGAGCACTGTCCTGTAGTGCTCATCTCCCACTGACCTGTCCTGATTATCATTTAGGAACATCATGTCATCATTGTAAGAAACCTGGCCATTGGGCTTGTGACTTATATAAAAGCGACATCAGCTGCAAAAGAGAGGTCAAGGTGGCTGTGGTCGTGGTTCTAGGGCAAGAGGTGGCCTGCAGTATTTTCCTGCACAATCTGTCCCATATTATCATCAGCCTAGTCAATATCAGCCTGCTCTTCATATGTATCAATCAAACCATCAATCAGATACGTTTCAACCTTCAGAACCTATCAGAATTCTTGATTTTATCAGTATGGAGGACCCTTTATGGCATCAGTCTGTGTTTTGTGACACTATGTTCTTCTGCTCAGGTATATAGCCATTTTTGACTAACCAAAGATAAAATTTATCAGCTGACACTTGAATCT
>CM022771.1:23657694-23711779 GCA_012411365.1 Ameiurus melas | reverse complement strand
CCAGAACCCCAACCCTAATCAGCCCGTGCCTCATGTTTGCAATTCGCTCCGCTGCTCCGTTTCTTCCTCATTGGCCTGTTCATTGGAACCAGTTCTTTAATCAAAAACAACTCCAAACAAGGACAAACAGAAAATTTAATTAAAAAAGAGATTAAAACATAGATAGATCGATAGATAGATAGATATTTATTAATTAATTAATTAATAAATATGGTGAAAACCCACAGCACCTAAATGGGAAATAATAATTAATTATTATTAACTATTGGTTCTAAATTTAAACAAAAACAATGCAAAAACCTATGCCAAAAATTATTTAAAAAGAGTTTAAAACAATTGAAACCTATATGGAGAAATAAAGAATTAGTGGGAAACATCCATTTAATAAATAATACTATCAGTTTAAAATTTAAATAAAAACAATGCAAAAACATGGGAAAGCCTCCTATTGGCCCATTCAAATTTAAACAGAGTCCCGCCCCCTATAGTATAAAAAGGGACAGTTGGAAGAGCTAACAGCTCACTCCCTGCTTCCAGCTCTTGGAGAGACAGCCTTTAAACACTTCTCATAATTTTTTTTGATGCTCAATTCATTTGCTAATTAATTTAAAATTTTAAATCATAACAAGCCTGCCTGAAGAAGGTTCCAGGAGAACCGAAACGTTGCAACGGCTTGTTTCTTTCTTTTTTTCCAAAACTTTTTTTTGAACTTTGCTTAAAAAACTAAAGGAAAGTATTCCATTAATTTATATTCTTGGTTAGACTTAAAATACACATTACTTTAAAAGGTACAAAATATAAAAAGGTTTAAATTTGATACTAGTAAAAAATCTAAATTTAACTAAAACTTAGGGAAAATATTCCACTGACCTTGTTTCATGAAAACACACCTTACTTTATCACCCCAACACCTAAGAGAGATAAAAACATTAAAATTGGACAGTAGTAAAAATCCACACTCATTTAATACACCAAAAATTCACAATTAGACACTAAAAAGGAATCAAAACAATACAATCACCGGAGTCCATCAAACCTTCTGTGGATTATTTAAAATTACCAAATCATGGTTTGGCCTGAAAGAAACGACTGGACAGTCGTCACACGCGGACGCAAACGTACCGTCCGGGGTTTTGGTTGGCCCATGCCCCATACTTATCACGACCCTGTACAGCATACACGGGTAGAGAGAGCACCCTTCTATGGGAACATGGGCAGATACGATGGCTACCGAGCCCCACGCTACACACAGGGAGAGGGAATGCCCTCCTATGCGTACATGGTCAAACACGGTGACCACAGGGGAAACAAAAACACACATCCCAAACCCAACACGAGGCCTAAGCACTCGAATGATCCTGACTTTGTCACCAAGACCCGTCTCCTGTTCAAAATCATTAAATTGGTACACCACAAAAACAATATTAGCTAGGAACAGCCTCCTACCATCAAAAAAATAGAAAGAAAATTGTCAGAGGTCATCAAACCTGCTCTGCCAAACGCCACGACACTCTCCCTCATTGAGGGCAATGCAAAAAATTGGGCACACACCACAATGCTGATTCTCAAAAACCACTATGAGGATACACTGGTGCAAGAAACAAACAAATTGCATCACCTTTCCTCCAGGGATTGGGAAAAATGCTTCAACACTGCCATCGTGTGGGCAAAACGAGGTATTGGCAAAAGACTCAAAAACAAAACTGTGCATGAGGCTTACAAGCTGGTGGAAGAGACGTGGCAAACGGTCCTTCCTACCACCGATCCAGGTGAGAGGGGAGAGGAGTCTGAGACCCTTAATCCCTCCCCTACTCCTCCTCAACCACAAAATACACCGGCTAGAACGATAACGGTACAGGCACTCGTACACACAGAGACGGCACAATCTCGGCCTCTAATGTCCACCACGGTCTCTACGATGACCGACCCGCTGCACGAGTGGTCCCTTGTTAGGGAGGAGGACCCAGACGGCGATACGGACACTTCCGTCGATCTCCCGCCCTCCCCAAAAGCACAACGTACTCCTAAGCGGCGTCCCAACCCCTGTGTCAGAGAGGATGACGACCTCGCCGGTCTCGAGGACCAAGGAGAGCACGCTCAAGAGAATATCACTACACCAGAAGTGACTCTGAGCCCGGAGAGTGTGCAAGAGAATGTCGCTGCACAAGAAGTGACCTCGAGTCCCGAGCGCGGAATACAGAAGAAGGTCACGGCCCTAGAAGTGACGTTGAGCCCTAACACTGTCACTAGCCTTAGGACAGCCACACAGGCCCTTCTATGCTTGGGGCCCGGCCCGTCACCCGCGGTGCACGGTAACGTACGTGAAGACCGACCCAACAAACATATCTCGACCGTAAAGAAAATCTCTGGACCCTGACGGTCCGAAGAAAATTCTCACTCTCTCGGGACCTCAATCTGTCCAGGATGCCGCCTTTCAAGAACGCCGACCTACAGATCGAGAGCTATCCGGGGGCTAAGTTTATACACGTGAAACACATACTAGACAAAAACAAAGCCTCTACCGACACAGAACACGTCATTTTGTCTTTGGGCATCAATGGCAGACTAAACAACGTTCACGAAACTGCCATCAAGGGACTGCAGGGGCTATTGAGAACGGCTAAAGAAAAACTCCCTCTGGCACAGATCTGGGTGCCAGTGGTGAATTTTTCCCCCAAGCTCCCTACCAACGAGCGGGACCATTTGGATATCCTCAACGCCTACATCATCAGAAACCATAAACACATTCCGGCCCTACCCGCCTCCGAATTTCAAACCGAACCCGACCTGATCCATTGGACGGCGGATACGGCCTGCAACATGCTCCGACATTGGCTGCAATATTTAAAATAGATATCCCCAAGAGCCTGCGTACACAGGAGGGGAATAGCCTGGAGAAAAGAAAAAAAGAGAAAGAGAATGGTGGGAATGGACAGACTAGTGGGGGGGAGAAATGCAGTGGAGTAAGCGACATAAGATGGCAAGTGCATACAGGTTAGCACCTACCCTGACCCCAGACCTAACCCTAACCTTAAGCCTAAACCTAACCCAAAGCCTAACCCCCAAACCCTAACCTTGACCCTAACCCTAAGACACCTGTGTGTGTGTACCTGTGACGGTGAGAACACTGTTCTTCAAATGAACACGAACACAACACTGCTCTTTCCTCTGTCCTTTAATCTTCCAGACATGATGCTGTTCTCGAAGTCAAGCCTCTAAATAAAAGTACTCATACAGCACCCACCTATTTATCTGCACTCGACAGGATAGTTGAGAACAGGCGATGAGGCGGCCCTAACACCAACGGGCACATAGTAAATCCCTTTTCCAAAAGAAACACAACGACACTGCTTTTCACCTGCTAGCATCTTCTTCTTCTTCATTCTCTCTCTCTCTCTCTCTCTCTCTCTCTCTCTCTCTCTCTCTCTAAACAAAACACACGCACGCACACACACACACACTCACACACAGATATAAACATTATTAGTATTGTATAGTAACGTTTTGGTTCCGTTAGTTGCAGTAGTAGTAGTAGAACACAATAGTAAGGAACTTTGGGTAAAACATACATAGTAAAGCATGCAGCCAAATACTCATCAGCATAAGGTTAGAAAAAGCAATCTGTGTTTGTAAAACATTGACATTCCTGACATTCCTTTTGAGCACATCCTTCGACTCAAGGCCCGTATACTAAACTCCTATGTCCACTGCAACTGCAGGTCACACACAGCAGCACAAGCCTTTCAGCGTATCACCTACATTTACATTTATTCATTTAGCAGACGCTTTTATCCAAAGCGACTTACAAATAAGCAAAGCGATACATCAAACAGGGAACAATACAAACCTCCAATGTCTGTGTACACTTTGAAACCAGCCCACATTATACCACACATGTAGATCACTTCAATAAATTACAAGCACCACAGCGAGGAATGCAAAAACAACTTCTTTTTTTTTATCATTGAATTTTTATTGGAAATTTGCATTTTTAACACAACAACCCCCACAAAACAACCACAGCCAAAACCAAAAGAAAGGGGGGAGAAAGAAAATACATAAATAAGTAAAATAAATAAATAAAAATTAAAAATACATAAATAAATAAATAAAATAAAGTAAAAAAAAAAATAATAAAATAACAAAGAGGGTAAGACGGTTAGTGTTCACCGTCTGCCTCTCCTCAAACTACCTCCAGGGTGCGTAAATCATTGAAATAGGTAATAAATTGTTGCCATTTTCCCAAAAATGAGTCACCCCTACCTCTGATGTTGTACTTGATTTTTTCCAGCTTCAAAAAGAACATTAAATCTCTAAGTCAAACTGATATAGAGGGGGGTTGCGGAGTGGTCCAAGACAACAATATTCTGCGCCGAGCAAGCAAAGATGCTAAGGCCACAACACTAGCTTGTTTATGTTCAAAGGCTGACACTGAAAAAAGAGTTCCAAAAGGTCTTTAGTTTGGGACAGAGTGCAAACATATGACTCAGGTTACAGGGTGAAAGTTGCATTTCTCACATCTCAGGGACATTGGGATATATTTTAGACAATCTACTACTAGAGAGGTGGGCTCTATGGACCACTTTAAATTGTATAAAACTAAGTCTAGCACAGGACGTGGTGGTCCGTATATTATCTAACGCTCTGCCCCAGTAATCATCCTCAAGCTCCAGGCCCAATTCCTCTTCCCAAGCACTTACAGTTTTGATATTGTAAGAATCATCCTGAGACCAGATCGTTGCATATATCTGTGAAATAATGCCCCTTTTATGAGGATTCAGCTTGAACACCTCTTCCCATGCAGACTTTGTAGGTAAGGAGGGAAAACCAACGAATAGGGAGGAGATACAGTGCCTAATTTGAAAGAAACGGAAAAGGTGAGACGGAGGCAGGCTGAATGACGAGGATAATTCAGAAAAGTTTGCAAACACGTTATTAATGAAAAGATCCTCAAGGCATTTCAGACCAGTCTTTTCCCAAAGAGAGAATGTGGAATCCATAAAGGAGGGGGGAAAGGAGGAGGGCCATTCATTCAGAATACGAACGGGTGACATTAACTCTGAGATATTTGAATTTTGAATGTTCCAAACGAAAAGGTATTTCAATCTGTTTTATCTTTAGGCCAGATTGGTTTATAGGTAAACATTCACTCTTTGGTAGGTTCAGTTTATACCCCAAGAATTTCCCAAAGTCACGTAGTACGCATATTATTTCCAGAATAGATGCAGTTGGATCAGTAACTTAAAGTAGTAAGTCGTCAGCATACAGTGCTAGTTTATGCTCAATTCCATTGCGAACCACACCCTGAAATACAGGAAGAGTTCTAAGCATCATCGAGAGAGGCTCAATCGCTATGGCAAAAAGTAACGGAGACAGAGGACATCCCTGGTGCGTACCCCGTGACAAAGTAAAATAATCAGATTTAGCATCGTTGGTAGATATGGAAGCTTGCGGTTCCACATATAACAAACGGATCCATGATACCAATCCCTCCCGCAGCAAAACCTTAGCCAAATGTCCTGATGATATGAAACAGTGTTTGGCATCTTGATGACATAATTTAGATGTACAAATTACACAATGTTGGGTCCTTCCCATCTTTGAGCAATAGAGTTATAGTTGTTTGTCTTAGTGTTTGTGGCAACGTCCCTAGTTCTAAAGACTCCTTGAATACAGCCAGGAGTAATGGGCCCAACGCAACATGGAATTTCTTATAAAATTCGGAAGGAAACCCGTCCGGGCCAGGTGATTTCCTGGATTGTAATGAATTGATTGAGCGAACGATCTCATCTAAGGTAATGGGACTGTCAAGTTCAGATGCCAGTAGAGGGTCAACCCTGGGAAAATCAATATTTCTATTAAAAAAAAAAACGGTCCATGTTACCTGAATTGTCAGGAGGCCCAGCTGTGTATAAGGAGGAGTAAAAACTTTTAAAAGTCGAATTAATTTCTGCAGGATCCGAGGTTAATACACCACTGGACTGCATAACCTGAGAAATAGAACGTGAAGCAGCTTGGCTACGCAGTTGGTGAGCCAACAACCGACTGACCTTATCGCCATATTCGTAATAATTGCCACGCGTATGTAACAAGAGCCTCTCCACCTCACCTGTCAATAATAAATCAAACTCCGCCTGGAAATTAAGTCTTTGTTTATGCAGCTTCTTATTCTTGCATTGCTTATTAGCATGAGCAGAATAAGACATTACCTGTCCCCTTAGAAAGGCCTTTAGAGTTTCCCCAAAGTAAAGAGTAAGAGATTGAATCAGTTTGATTAGTAAGAAGAAAATCATCTATCGAAGTAGAGATATATTTGCAGAACGCTGAATTGGATAAAAGTAAAGAATTAAGCCTCCATGGTGGGCGAAAGGCACAATGTGAAGGTAGAAGAATGTCAAGACTTAGAGGAGCGTGGTCTGAAATAACGATTGGTAGATATTCAGAGTTTACAACCTAAGAAATTAGAGAATCATTAATAAAAAAGTAATCAATGCGAGAAAAAGATTTATGTACATGGGAAAAGAAAGAATATTTCCTCACTGTAGGGTTTAAATACCTCCACGGATCAATGTAACCATTCTGAATCATAAACTCAGAGAACACCTTTGCCACCTTTTGCTAGATTTGTCCAAGGCTGGGTCAATAACAGTTCAAATCTCCCCCAAATATCAAGAGATGTGTGTTCAAAGCAGGAAGTTGACAACAAATTCTGAGCAAAGGTAGCATTATAAAAGTTTGGGGCATATACATTCACCAAAACTACTGGCGTCTGCGAAATTTTCCCTTCCACAATCACATAGACCATTTACATCAGAAAGGACATTATCAAATGAAAAGGGCACAGCCTTACTGATCAGGATAGAAACTCCCCTGGACCGGGAGTCAAAATTGGAGTGGAACATATGCGATGTCCAGCGAGCTTGGAGTCTGCGTTGATCCCTGAGACGGAGATGGGTTTCCTGAACAAAGGCAATATCAGGTTCTTGTAGTTTTAAATGGGTCAAAATCTTGGACCTTTTAACGGGACCGTTCAGACCCTTCACATTCCAACTTAGGAATCTGAACGAGCTTCGGGTATTTTCCATTAATTTTGATTAATACAGAGAGGTTGATATGAATAAGGAAAAAAGAAAAAGAGAGAAAAAAAGGCGGGGGGGGGAGAAAGGAAAAAAATAAAATAAAAAGGGATCCCCCACATACATACGTACATACATACAACAACACAACCCCCCGACCCCACCCACACACAGCAAACCACCCCTCCCTCCCCCACCCTACTCTGATCAGTTAACTTCTCTACATTCCCAAACAATGGAGGCAGAGCCCAGAAACACTGGAACATCCGGAACTTGTAACCCGTACCGCATTCTTACTGTGTGAAGTCACTCCCGAGCATAAAGGGTGCCACAATCAACGCATATCACAGGCAACCGACAGATTTACACAGAAACTGATATAGTTGCCTATGCACACAGTCCTACAGTCACATGACAGGCATTAATAAATCAGTTAACAGTCATGTAGACAGATTAAGATGGAGGATATTGTTCATTAAACCATCGTTGTGCTTTTTGGGGACAGTCGAATTGCAGCGTTTCATCACCGAGGTCCACCCGATGGCGAGCAGGGTATCTGAGAGAAGACCGCACATTTCTCTCACGCAGTCTATTTCTCACCACAGAGAAGGCCGTCCTCCTCTTAGCGACGCTGGAGCTGAAGTCAGGAAAGAGGAAAACCTTGCGGCCCTGATGGAAAAGTTGATCCCAATTCCTGCGTTGAATCACTTTTTCATTGTCATGAAGATAGTGGAACCTTACAATCATAACTCTGGACCTCTGTTTCTCCCACTGCTCATCCAAGGACATGGGACCAATATGGTTAGCTCTATCCAGCAATGGAGCGGTCAGAAAGATCCGAGGACATCCTGGAAAAACTTCGACATAAACGTGACCGGATCGCTCCCTTCTTCTCGCTCCGGAATACCGATGACCCAGAGATTGCAGCGCCGTGAACGGGACTCCAGGTCCTCCACTTTATCGGTGAGGTGTTTGTTAGCTGAAGCTAGCTGTAGCACAGTCTCTTCCAGCGTTACAATTCGGTCACTAATCATTCAGGTGCTGTTCAAGCTCGCCAATACGCCGTCCTTGTGACTCAATACCCGATTTAAAACTTTCAAAAGACGCGATAACTGGGGCCAGAGCCGAGTTAATAGCCGCTGTCACCTGCGCTGCGATGGTAGAAGTCAGCTCCGTGATTAAAGTTGCGTGGAGATTTTCTAAGCCCAGAGGGACCTTGTTGCCATGACTCGCCGTGCTCGGTGTAGATTTAAGTTTGCGTTGTCTTTCAGACACCATAACTCCTTTCTGATAATAATTGTAAACCAAGTACTTTAACACAAAGGCACTAAATGCCTCTGAAAAGACAGAAAAGTGTCAGGTTGCCTGAAAAGCAGAATTAAAAGAGACAATACTCGGGAGCTCCCTTCACGCGTGCCTTCTCCCTCACATGCTCAACCGTAACTCTGCAAAAACAACTCTCAGGCCTTGCTTTATCAGCTCTCACAAATTCACAATATAATGGACTCTTTGAGGTCAAATGTCAATATTAACTACATTCTCTCAAACACTCATGTCATTCTTAAAGTACCATTCACAAGGAAAGCATAGGCATTTCGACAGTTGTGCAAGAGAAACTAACATACCAACCATCACACACAAGTAGCAAAACAAAATCAGCCTTCTCAGTCAACACACTTCGCATTGTCTAATTACTAGCCTTCTCTTTTCTGATTTCCATTTTCGGCATCTGTGTTCGCCAATGTACGCACTGTGTTTTAACCAAAATGTCATGCATCAGCCAAAACTGCACCGCCAGAATGATAGCTGAGCTAAAGGATTGGCAAAATATGTTGCTAATGAGATAGTTACAGCGATGTGTAATGTCCAATAAGCTCAAAAAATAGTCGGATTCCTCACACTTTATTGCACTTGGCCAATCAAACACAGTTATGAACTGGGATTCTGATAGTTGTGCACCTTTAACTCATTATGTAGGAAAATTAGGTCAGTTATATAGACAACATCTTTCATTACGTATTTAATTACTTCAATTGAGGTCATTATTAGTATTAGTAGTAGTAGTAGTGAAATACCTGCAACCTATCTTCTGTTTCAGGCAGCGTTGTGTGTTGTGCTGGATGGAACATGACTGCCCTCGTGTGGCCAAACTTGGGAATGGCAATTTCCCAGAAGCAGTATTGTGTCATTAAGCTTTTAAGGGCGGTGTTCGGAAGTCTATACTTGTAATAGTTAGCCAAGAGTGGGGTAAGAAGTATTAGATGATATGAAAATTCGTCTCTCTCTCTCTCTCTCAACCCATATAGACTTATATGTGACATTTTAAATTCAGCTGCTAAACTAATAATTGTGTGCAGATGTAAAGTCTGCAAAAAATGCTAAACACATTCTCTATTTGTGTGTGTATTTGTACTGTATATGTATTTTCATATATACCATATGTCTCAATACATTAACATTCTATCTTGAACACAGCGGTACATTTATCAACATAATAAAGTACACATTCTTTTCTAATATAATATTAACATTGTAATCTTCACTATTTCTGGACATTCTCGACTGAAATAGATGAGTCCATCGACAGAATGCATTAAGTAACATAGGAGCAGCGATGACAATATAAATTTGAAATTTCAAAGATAAAGGTAATGTATCAGATGTTATTACATTACAAGAATAATGATCATGAATGGGTTAAAAAAAAAGGAGAGAGAGATTAACAGTAATATGTCATATTTCATACCCAGAATACCTCTACTGGGAAATTGCCATTACCGAGGGTAGACACATGAGGGCAGTCAAGCTCCATCCAGCACAATGCCGCCTGAAACAGAAGGTACACTGTAAAAACAATCCCGTAAAATTTTCAGTAAAAAAAAAAAAAAAAAAAAAAAACATTCCAGCTGTGGTTGCCATAAAAAAAGGACTTGTGTAAAATAAATTTTGGAAATATAACCCAGAACTGGTATGAAAAGCAAATGCACTTTTTATTTAAATTCCAAACATAGTAAATATATACTTTAGACAACCATATTCTTCTCCTTAAAACAGCAGCACAAGAATGTACTCCATGTTGACTTCAACTTGAACAAATATTTTGAATAATTACAATCTTTACCAGAAAGCAACACATTCAATAACCTGAACAAGACAGCACAACATTCTATTAACAGAATTGATTACTCATCAACCAAATGCTTGGAAAGCATAAACATACAGCATTTTACAATATCAGATGCTCAAATCAAAACTTCCTTGCTATTGCATGCTTGCTCTGTTGTTTATGTCTTTGGTTTCAGAGTAGTATGTTGCCTTCAGAAGGTTGCTAACTGACTGTCTTTAGTCTCATTGAGCAGGTAACGATGCTGTGGTTTTAGATTCACTTCTGGAAAGGCTGTTTTTCTAGACTCCAAGTATTCATGGATAAGAACATCCAAATAAGCAACCTGTGACATTGTTGAACTGATTTGTGCTCAGAAAATTTCAATGTCCTTTAGCTGTATAGTTAATTGCCAAACCTCATCTGCAGGATCCAGCACTCCATCACCAATTATAACAGGTATAAGCCATAAAAAAATTCCAATTCTGAATGGCCTGACCTGCCAGCATAGGTCCACATGTATGTGAACTGACCTCACAAGGCTTTGTGAATGCATCAGAGCCATTATATTTGAACTGCCTGATTCGCAGTTTAAGAATTGGGTAAGTGATGTAAAGAGCAACATCACAAGACAACACACCTTCAAAAATATTGTGACTGAGGCAAGGTGGCAAGCCAGTTATTGCATTTTTATTATTTTTCTCTTTTGAAGAAAAAATATTTACATCATACACATTTTGTTTTCATTTTAAAATTATAATAAAAGAAATTATTAAAAAATAGATTTCAAATTCTATTTGCTGTACTTGATAGTAATAATAAACTGCTTCATAGACCATTTGGTAACCCTTGATTATTTTCAAAATAGAGTTGTCGTTGATAAGACGAATGGAGTATAATATAGTGTGAATGGTACAAATTTTATTTAATTTCTATTTATTTACAGAAATTCTTTAAGCAATAAAAACAGCATATTGCTACAGTTGCTAAGACTAACCCAGGTTTTATATAACACAAGAAGTACGCGTAATAGTATGCCTGTATATGCCTAATAAAAAGGTACATCATATAATATATATATATAAAACTGACAACACATGCGCCACAAATTTAAGATAACAGAGACAATAATCAACAATTGTGGCAAAGAAGACTGATCCATTTTTTAAAGAGAAGGCAAAACCCTGCCTAAGATTAGTACGCTGTGGAGAAAGGTATAAGAATGGCTGTATGTGTTTATGTTTCTCAGACTTTCTGTAGACTGTCTCATTTTATTGTTTCAATAAAGTTTAATTACTTGTTGACATCTGCTAACCCTCTGTATCTGAAGTGTTTTGTTAGGCTGGAATGATTGTTTGCCACGACATTGGAAAACAAACTACAAAAGCAACAACTTGTTTATTATGCCAGAGTCTTACAGGATAAAAATCTAAATAAAATAAAAGTCAAAGTTCTCACATTATATACAAAAACCTCAAAAACCCTCAAAACCCCCCCCAAAAAACCCTCCAAAACACATTGAAACACTCCTAAAACCCTCCGAAACCATCCAAAAACCCTCCAAAACACTCCACGACCCTAAAACCCTCTGAAACTCCTAAACCATAAAACACTCCAAAACCCTAAAACTAAAACCTTTGGAGGGTTTTACGGTTTCGGAAGGTTTTTGGAGTGTTTTAGGGATTTGGAGGGTTTCGGGGTGTTTTAGGGTTAATGAAGGTTAAATAAAAAATTATCTTAAAAAACTCCTGGAAAGGTTTTAGATGTCATTCTTAGTTTTTGGGATGCACAGCAATTTAAACAGCAGATGGCACCAGTACGCAGCTTTTTGAAACAGTGAATCGTTTAAGTTGCTGTTTATTGATTGTCCATTCACAATCAGACTAATCCATGTTTTTCCATGAATTGCCATAACATTTTTATCAGCGAGGTCTCTGAAATGTACACACATATGCTTTAACATGAAGTAACTGTTACAAACTTTTATTAATATAAGATTTTTTGTTCTTGTTTCTCTCTCTCTCTCTCCCCCTCACACACGATCTCATTATTTTTATATTATATTTATATATATATATATATATATATATATATATATATATATATATATATATATATATATATATATATATATATATATATATATATATATATAGAGAGAGAGAGAGAGAGAGAGAGAGAGAGAGAGAGAGAGAGAGAGAGAGAGAGAGAGAGAGAGAGAGAGAGAGAGAAAGAGAACTACTCTGAGAAGATGGAGAAATCTCAAATTCACAGCCAACATTTTGAATACAAACGCTGAAACATGCTGGAGTTTAAACTTCTCAGACCATCAATGTGAACATCTGACTTTAGTTACATAATATAGTTTTCATACCAGGATCATTTTACATTACAAAAAGCTCTTAAAAAATTATTGTGCAGCACTAAATACATCTTAACCAACCACTGTGAATTTCGGTGTCAGTAATGTAACGTGAGGTGCATCTGTTCAGTTCTCCTGTAAATATTTATTACCAAATGAGATAAAGCACTCTGGACTTTGGTTCTCCTTCACAGGGGCAGTCATATTCCCAGTTGGTACTGTAACCAACAGCTGTGTTTCTGTCTCACTGACTTCAAGAAAGAGAAAAACAAAAAGTATGGCTGGTGAGAGAATGATTGTGTATAGCTACTATAACGTACTACAATTGATAACAAAATGATAAAATAAATCCATTGCCTGGAAACTTTCTTACTTTTAACACGTAGTCATTATTAACGTGGTCTTAAGTGTCTAGTTTCTAATGTGAAATGTACAGTGTCTACGTGTCGTGTGCATTGATGAGTGGCCCTCCTTTAACACTGCTTGTGCATTTCAGATGTCGGATGAGTTGGTGAAGCAACTGAGCAGCTACAGAGCTCAGCTCCAGCAGGTGGAAGCAGCGCTTTCCACAGACCCAGATAATGAAGATGTGCTCAAGTTACAGAAAGACTTACAGGTGAGACTCATCATAGTGTCTGTGTGGTTCATATGAATAGTAACATCACGGTTATCACTGTAGTCCAAATGGGTAATTATCTCAAATTAGTGACAACTAGAGTGAAACAATCCAACTTAAAGACACTAAATCCTGACTTGTACCACTACTCGGACAGTAATGCCGGATACAAGTCAAATCACAGGTTTATATTAATGTGCCCCTTCTGATACCTTATCGTTTCCATAGTAACAAGTCACAGGGATTTGTATGACGAATGATCCACATAATCTCAGACTGATGATAAACAAACCACAGACATAAAATGGTTGATATGGTGAAGCTTTCACCAAGGCAAGGTTTATTTAACTTTTACAGAAGGAGTCTCCAGTGTCAGTGCTATGTAAAAGTTTTCCATTGGGATAAAGACTGTTTCAGGGGGCTTGTCGCAGATCCTCCAAGACTAGCATGAAAGGGAAATCTGGGATAAAACCATTTAGAGTGCATTCAGCATGAGGGAATGGAAAAGGATAGATGTTCTAGGTAACTGGTTAGAAAATAGAACTAAGATCAAGGAGTAAATACTGACTAGACTTAAAACAGATTTTTACATATATTTAAAATCCATAGACTGAGTGTTACAAATAAACTTAAATATAAAACTTTACATTAACACAAATGTTTGTCCAATTTACCTCTTTATATATATACACACGTACATAAAAAGAACCTTAAAAAAAGTGTCCTAAATTTGAGAAAATGTCTGGGATTCGGCTTTAGTTTGATAACGATGTGCTTATAGTCTAATACTGTGTCATGTGTGCGCATGTTTGCATTGCTTCAACCCCTCTCTGTAATTCCTGGCTTCTTGCACACCGATTAGTCGATTATAAAAGACTTGCCTCTCAACCATTAGCCTATTATCAACGAGTGCGCGAAGGTGAAGCGCTGTTGTGTTCGGTGTCAAACAGTTGCTTGACAATAGCAGCAAATGACAGCTGTCCTGAGCAAAACAACGCCCATGACCATAATAAGGTCATTTTTTATTTCATGTTGTCACATTGCTTCGTATAATACGGCCATTCAAATGTGTAAATGATGGTAGAATGTTCACTCGTAGCATCTAATAGCAAATACAACATATAATGACAATCTTGAGTTAAACTAAACTTTTCAAGCACCTCTCACCAATTTACCCAACCTCTTGCACACAGTGGAGCATTTTGGATATAAACATGAGTTTGTGCTCGTGCATCACTGTTGTGCTTCTGTGCCGCACAGAAAAGGTTTGTGTTGTAAAGTTTGCAGGTTACCATCTTCTTCCTAGCATTTAACATAAAATGCTCACATGCCTTAGAGCAGAGGTTCTCAACCTTTTGTAACTAAAACCCCCTCAAGCCTTCCTTTTCATGTGGCATGTCCCCGTCCCCCCCATACTGGAGGAGACCAGGTATAATAATTATCTATTCTATATAAAATCTATCTGTATACTTAACCTGTTTTTGATAGACATACATACATATATATATATATATATATATAATTTTTTTTTTTTTTTTTTTGCTTATGTGTTTTTGTACTTTTTAATTACTTTTCATGATAAAAAAAAAGTCTGTTAAAACAAAAGTTGCTAAAGAGGTCTGAAGAGTCGCTATGTTGGCAACACTGGTTTGCACTGACAGCTAGATAAAGGGCAGCTAAGCTCCGCCTCTCCCTAGCAAAAAGAAAATTCGGGTAGAGGGATCATGGGTTTTCCATTTTCACACATTTGATTTGAAAAGCAATAAAAATACACCCAAGTGATGCCCTGTCTGTATTATTATAATTTTTTTCCTTATTGAAAACAGTTCGCGCCCCCTTTCTGATCTCTGCCCCCTGGGTTGAGAACCACTGCCTTAGTGGATTTGGGTCACACTTTTTTTCCCCCCCAGTCACTTGACGGTTATGTCTCCATCTGATTGTGACATGTTGGGTATAAAAGGTAATGCTTACATAAACAGTAAACTTATATTAATTTTCATTGATTCTGGGTATTCTGCCAAAGCAAGCAGCGTCGAATTACGTGTGTCTGACGTCATGTGCCATCGGCTGGGAAACCGGTTAGTAAAAACCGTTATTGTTCCATTTTAGATGTTTCGACCCTTGTAAAATTCATACACTAGACGGTATAGTGTGTCGTTTGGGACACAACTTTGCTCTATACTCTGCAATTTTTTCGGTGCGTGTTTTCTGAACAGAAGTAATGCAACGAGTGCACGTGCTGCACGCAGTCCAAATAATCGATAATGAGATTCAGCGATGACTATTTTAATAATCGATTTATCATCGATTTTATCGATTAGTTGTTGCAGCTCTAATGCCATCTGACTTTGTGAACTATTTTGGACAGTTTCTTGTGTTGATAAGGGGATAAATTCCATGAGGGAGGAAATAAATACCGTCATGGCCGAAATTATTGGCACCCCTGGAACTTTTCCAGAAAATGCACAATTTCTCACAGAAAAGTGTTGCAATGACAACTGTTTTGGTATACACATGTTTATTACATTTAAGTGCATTGGAACAGCACAAAAAAGCAGAAGAAAAAAGGCAAATTTGACATTTTACACAAAACTCCCAAAATGGACTGGACAAAATCATTAGCACCCTATTAAAACTGTGGGTAAATAATTTCATTTCAAGCATGTGATGTTCATTTAAATTCACCTGTGGCAAGTAACAGGTGCTGGCAATATAGAAATCAAAACTGAAGCCAGTTATAGTGTATAAAAGTTGGCTCAACCTTTGTGTTGTGTGCCTGTGTGTGCCACGCCAAGCATGGAGAAGAGAAAGAAGAGCCGAGAATTGTCTGAGGACTAAAGAAGCAAAATTGTGGAAAAATATCAACAATCTCAAGGTTACAAGTCAATCTCCAGAGATCTTAAAGTTCCTTTGTCCACTGTTCGCAATATAATCAAGAAGTTTATAACCCATGGAACTGTGGCGAATCTCCCTGGACGGAAGAGAAAAATCGATGAAAGAACGCAACGCAGGATAGTTCGAGTGGTGGATAAACAACCTCAGTCAACTTCCACGCAAATTCAGGCTGTCCTGCAGACTCAGGGTGCATCAGTGTCGGCTCGAACAATACGTCGTCATCTGAATGAGAAGAAGCGCTATGGCAGGAGACCGAGGAGAACCCCACTTCTGACACAGAGGCATAAAAAAGCCAGACTGCAGTTTGCAAAAATGTACCCGAGTAAGCCTCAATCCTTCTGGGAGAACGTTTTGTGGACAGATGAGACTAAGGTAGAGCTTTTTGGCATTCTACTGTTTACAGAAAACGGAAAGAGGCCTACAAAGAAAAGAACACAGTACCTACAGTCAAACATGGTGGAGGTTCAAGGATGTTTTGGGGTTGTTTTGCTGCCTCTGGCACTGGGTGCATTGACTGTGTGCAAGGAATCATGAAATCTGGAGACTATCAAAAGATTTTGGCCCATAATGTAGGGCCTAGTGTCAGAAAGCTGGGTCTGCGTCAGAGGTCATGGGTGTTTCAGCAGGACAATGACCCGAAACATACCTCAAAAAGCACCCAGAAATGGTTGCAGACAAAGCGCTGGAGAATTCTGAAGTGGCCATCAATGAGTCCGGATCTAAATCCCATAGAACACCTATGGAGAGATCTCAAAATTGTTGCGAGAAGGCACCCTTGAGACTTGGAGCAGTTTTCAAAAGAAGAGTGGTCCAAAATTCCAGTTGAGAGGTGTAGGAAGCTTGTTGATGGTTAAAGGAAATCATTGGTTTCAGTTATTTTCTCCAAAGGGTGTGCAACCAAATATTAAGTTGAGGGTGCCAACGACTTTGTCCGACCTAATTTTTGAGTTTTGTGTAAAATGATGTCAAATTTGCCTTTTTTCTTCTGCTTTTTTGTGCTGTTCCAATGCACTTAAAGGTAATAAACATATGTATACCAAAACATTTGTCATTGCAACACTTTTCTGGGAGAAATGGTGCATTTTCTGGAAAAGTTCCAGGGGTGCCAATAATTTCGTCCATAACTGTAAATAAATAAATAAATAAATAAAATAAAATAAAATAATATATACATTTTAGGTACACCCATAACACAAAATCTAAACTTAAACACAAGCGATATAGTGTACTGTATAACATGTGCATATTGTCAGAAACGCTATATTGGGGAAACTAAAAACACACTAGCGGCAAGGTTAAAACAACACTTACACAACATCAAGAAGAACACCAAAAATACAAAACTGATTCATCATTTTAAAGAACACGGGATAAACCAATTGACAATCTCAGGGTTGGAATCTAATACTGCATGGACAGATAAACAGAGGAAGAGAAACGAGTTTAAATGGATACACAGATTAAGAACATGGACACCCATGGGACTTAATGAGAGGGGGAGAAGTTTATGGTAAGACACCAGTTTTAAACCATAAAATGACATTACGTTGAGCGTATATGTAAACCTGGAAATGGTTTAAGAAGTGTAAATAGGGAATTCAGGTCTTGAGGTGAATCATGGTAAATGGCGCACTTATATAGCGCTTTTATCCAAAGTGCTTTACACTGTGTGTCTCATTTCACCCATTCACACACACACTCACACACAAACGGTAGCAGAGCTGCCATGCAAGGCGCTAACTTGCCATGGGGAGCAATTTGGGATTCAGTGTCTTGCCCAAGGACACTTCGGCATGTGGAGTCACCCGGGCCGGGAATCGAACCAACGGCCGACAAGGTCTTGCCCGATTCCCCCCATCGTAAACCTGAACCAGAGATTATAACTTAATCCCACTTAAAAAAAAAAAAAGTCATTTGACCTTAACTGTATCATATTCAAACACTGCCATATCGTAATCTAACCTGATTATAACCTAATTACAACCAAACCATAAACCTATCCCACACCATAAATAGAAAAAATAAATAAGTAAATAAGCATGTGAATAAATAACTAAATAAATTAAAGAAATAAATAAGTAGCATAATTTAAGCTTAAACCTAACCTATTTATAACCTAACTACTACACATTATAACCGATTCAAAACCTCTCTCAAACCACAAATTATCGGCATAAATATATTAAATAAATAACCTATTTCCTCAAACTTTTCATATAATGCTTTATCAAGGAAATTAATAAATACCTCAGTGTGGTCACGTCGTATTCCTCCCCAGGTTCACACCAGCCACCTCGGAACAATATTCAAAAATTATCCAACTCGAAGCGAACACAACACCGTGGTTAGATTAAGATAGGGAACGGAAATATAACGGCTGCGAAGATTTAATTATAGAACAGTTATTTTGCGTGATGTGGAGCGTTTTGCCACGCCTAAAAAAAACCGGAAATCAGAACGCACTTTAAACACAGGGTGCGCTCCGTAGCCAATTTACGTTACCTCAATACGTCACTCACATAGCGTCTCTTCATTGGCTCCAATACATATTACAGCGGGGACACGTGGGGTGGCTCTCAGAAGTTCACTTCCGCTGGCCGCACCATGAAAAAATATCAATAATAATAAAATGATCCGTTTCGAAGCAAAACCAACACCCTGGTTAGATTAAGACACCGTATAGAAATATAATCGCTGCGAAGATTTAATTTTAAGGGGGCTATTTTGCGCGATCTTGCGTTTTCCACGGCTAAGATACCGGAAGTAAGGGCGCACTTTAAACACGGAGCTCGCGCTGAAGGCTATTTAAACCTCAAAACTTTACTCACGCAAGTTTTTATCAATGGACCTAATGAGTATTTCAGTGGCTGCACATTAGAACTACTCCCTCAGATCGCTTCAGCTGATCGCGCCGGTCACACAGCGGAAAATATAAAAAATAATAAATATCCGTTTCGAAGCAAAACCAACACCCGGGTAAGATTAAGACACGTTATAGAAACACAATCGCTGCGAAAATCTAATTTTAAGGTGACTATTTTGCGCGATCTGGGGCGTTTTCAAACGGCCGAGATACCGGAAGTCAGAGCGCACTTTAAACACAGAGATCCCGCAGAAGTCCATTTAAACCTCAGAACTCACACAAGTAAGTATTTTTATGAAGGGATTAAAGGCTTATTTAAAATGAAAGTTTAATCACACAGGTACACAAATAATAAAATTAATAACCTAATTATAATTGAATCCTAACCGGCTCATAACTTATCTACAAACGCTTAAACCATAAATAATAATTAAAGTAATAATAATAACGTGAAATAAATGAAATACGGATTATAATATACTAATACATAGAATAGGTGGATAAAATAGTTTCGGCCAAATGAAACACCGAGTGATGCTGATTCGCTGGGACGGAGATTTATGCGAGACGGGGAGGATCATGGTCCTAACTTAACCAAACTTTAAACGCAAATATCTTGCAACCATCTGAGCTATTCACACCGTACGATGGATCCCAGTCTTTCCGTCGGCAACAAATGTACAATAAAAAAAAAACTTGCCATAAAAGGAAAAACCGATCCTAGAAAGGGCCCAGTAGGATGGGGCCACTCCCAAAACCGAGGCATGGGGTGGCTATGTCAGTAGAAGTCTGATCATTTCCCTTCTGGAGTAAGGTACAGAAGGAATCTGCTGGCACATCCTTAACCCCAACGGACCCACCCCAGTAGAAGCTTGATGGGTTCCAAATTCTTGTGAGGAAGAACTATGGAAGTATAATCCATAAAGAACAAGTTGGGTCAAACATCTGCTGGGTTGTTACCTGCCCAGGGTCATCTGGAGGTGACATATTGCATGGAACCTACCTCTGGGTCCCTGGTTTGGTTAGACTGGACGCTGTGTTAGACTTAGTTATAGGCTCAATTTGGGTGACTCAGGAAACCTTGCGCTGTTAACAAAAGGCATTCTGATCTGAGCAGACGTTTTAAGCACCGTCGAACACCACGCTTGGCAATAACTGGTCATTTTTGGGTTATTAGACAGATTTGGCAATTGAACTGCACTCAAAATCTTAATAATGAAATAACAAAAATTAGAATAATAATAATTAATCAAATAATAATTAGGTCTAAATTGATCTCTGGTTTAAAACATTTAAAATATCTGAAAAAATAAATGAAACAATAGTGGCTTAATGACCGAACTAACATGTTTCCAATACAAATTGCTATCTCATAAGTAACCAAAGCTGACAGGGCTTTAAAATACAATCAGTAGGTCATATAAATACTAAGATCACATCAGTGCAAAATAAATGAATGAATGAATGGGTAATTAAATCAAACAAAAAACGAATAACATAGGCGTATTTAATAAAACTATTATCTTAACCCATGCCTTAGGAGAATGTGTTGATTGGCTATGGGACACAGGCCGGGGAGTGATCGACCCATGGCTGGCCACCTCAGATGAAGGTGTATAATGACTGAAGGCCAGAAATGTCCGATGATTCAGAGGAGCACTACTGATGATGTGTCCTAAAATTTAGTATAATAAATAAATACATAGATAAATTTTACTCAAGTTTGTGATCATTCCAAACAATGGACTAATTGAATTAAAAACCTAATCCGAACTGTACTATAACTATAATGCTATCAAAACCTGGCCTAAGTTTAACCTAACTATAAACCTATCTAAATCTATATAAATCTAAATCTAACCATAGTCGTTGACCTAACCATAACCTCTGATCACTAGGCCTAACCTAAACTCCAACCTCTGACCTAACCATAACCTATCCCAAACTGTAGCTGTACACACATAAAATGTAAAAATGTAAATAAAATAAATAAATTATAACCTGATCCCAACCTAATCCCTATAAAACCTAACCATAACTATTGCTCTAACCATAACCTCTGACCCCTAAAACTTAACCTACCTCCAACCTCTAAACCTAACCATAACCTATCCCAAACTGTAGCTGTACACACATAAAATAAATAAATCATAATCTGACCCTAATCCCTAAAAACCTAACCATAACCATTGCCCTAACCATAACCTCTGACCCCTAAAACCTAACCTAATAATCATTGTTGTAGCTCTCAAATGATTACTTACATAAGCAATTTCTAACCTTGATTCTTACCAGTGTCCGAACACCATGAACTGATTCACAACCTAGAGAGCAAGGAAATTCATCTAGACACACTTTAGGACTCCATGTGCTTATACTAACTATTGTTTATTCAGGAAATGAGTATGAAGGAGAAGAATTAACAGAAGAAGACATTTAGAATTTGGGGGAGGATATCCTCTGGCAGTCTATCATTGGATTGTCTGGGCTGGATGTTACAATTAATTTGTTTTATTGTCAATTCAAAGCAGTGTGATGTAGTTAGTTAGCATGACTTAATTTGCACAGTACAAATCCCCAGGAAACAGTTTAAAGGTTTGGAACACATAACCATTTCTATTTAATGTTTAGTCTTGTTTGCCCCGTTTTACCTATGATAACAATGTACTTTACATTCCTATTCCTATTTCCTAATTTAGCTCTTTAACTTCTAAATCAGTTCCTGTGTGACTCTGATAGTTTAGCATCCTAACATTATAATGCTAATGAAACACATTTGGCTCATGCTGCAGTTCATTCCTATAATCAGTCATTTGATATTTTTTTATCAATTATCCATCAACTGATGTTCAGTGTTCAAATGTTGATATCCAAAATTCAGAAAACATCCACTCAGTAGTTTGAATTCTTTTTTCTTTCTTTTTTTTGCTAAACATCCCTAGAACAGAATACAATGAAAACAATGCAAAGTTTCACATTTTTAAGAACTACAGTAAATGGTTAAAAAGATTAAAGTTTAAACATGTGAAAGTAAGTCTGCAGGTTAAACTGTAGATGTGTTATGTTAAAATGACACTTACAATGTCTGAAAAAGAGACTCTTTCATCTTCTCAGCATTGTTTAATGATAAATGTCTGGAGTCTTCAGCATAGAAGTGCAGCTTGGTGTCAATGAGAAACCTTATTTCTCAATTATTTCAGCATTTAAGTTTTGTGATCACCCTGCACGCACATGCATACACACACATTCCTGCATTGTCGCAGGTCTGCCAGAATTTTTATTATATATTATATTGTTTTATAAACAATAAAATGTTCAATTAAATCCCAAGCCTTGCATTTGTTCATTATGTGAAAAGTCCTTAAAATGACTTTTTAAATAATGTTTGTTGTATCCTCAACAGTAATGTCATTAATAAACTGTTGGAGAAAAAATTGTTCCATAATTCCTCATTGTTACTGACTATGTTATTGGATTCTTACTTCTGTAAGGTACATGAAGTGTTTTCAGACCACGCTGCTGTGAACTTTATTCCCAGTAAAACTCTGACCTTTACACTGAACTCACATTCCTGACTGAAATTATACATGACTCAAGAAAACAAAAGGCAATAATGAGCTTAAAATACTGCAGCAGATTATCTGAAACCAAATGAGACGAGGTTTAATTACACACAATGCACTTTAGAGCCATTACAACTCAACACGAACAGGAAGAGAATAATCATAATTCTATGATTATATGAAATATGCATGAGTTTTATAGAAAAGGACAACATATACTACACCTAACTGTATACAACCGAAACACAATCCTTTAATAAATGTTCTCAATCTTATTAGATCCTCACTTTATATATGTCATATTACTTTATAAGATCTTCTGCTTTGGGGGGACCTGGCTCTCATGAAAATGGCTGCTTGGTTTGGGAGCTCCATGCAGCTTTACTTGTAAATGCATAGACATAGACATGCATTTGACAAAACCTGGCCAGAAACACAAATTTTAAATATGTTGAACTCGTCTGCGGTCAAACAGTGTGATATTTTTACAAAAGCATGCAAAGCAGGATCCAAATCCCCAAAATGACATGATCATGATGGCTGATGTTTTAGCTGAACTTAAAACTCTCCACTCCGTGTTCAATACAAAAGTAGATGGCATCGAATGGCATTTAAGTGATTTGTCAAAATTATCGAAGTCAAACAAACAGTAATGGCCAACAAAAAAGAATGGATGAAGCAGAGGGCTTCAGCTTCAGTGGGAGAACTGACTGGAGAAACGGAGATCCTCTTTGTTGGTAATAGTTAAAAGACTATCTTACTTGAGGCGAAAACAAGTTTAGAGAACCGCAGAAAAAGGAAAAACCTATGCATTTCTGGACTCCAGGAAGGGGCAGAGGGTTCCCGCCTGCTCCTGGACTTTTTTGGAGCTATGCTCCCTCAGTGGCTGGGTTGCAATTCAGACACATCCTTCACACTGAAAAGAATCCATTGCATTCTAGATCCACCAAAACCCAACTAGCATAGAGCAATTCTGATGCATTCCCTTAAATTTCAAGAGAAGGAAATTTGTCTTTCACTCAGGTAAATGCTGAGAGATCTCCCATGAAAACATGAGGCTCTACTTTGCCAAGGATTTCTCTGTGGAAACCATCGAGCAGTGGCATGAGTTCAATGGTGTTAAGAAACTGTTTCTCGATAAAGGCATGTATCATTGATTCTATCTACAACCCTGTAAGCTGAGAGCCCTGCACAAAAAAATATATTCTACTGTACTTCTCCTAGAGAAGCAGAAGATTTCTACAACAGCATTAACTAAATGGAGCAATTGTAGCTGTGAGTTACTGCAGACTGTGACTCAATTCAGGTGGATAAAGCAGACTTATTTTCCTAAGTTACTGAGACACTCAGGTGCTTGGTTTTGTTTTGATAAGTTTAATCTTGAATGTTTTTGAAAGTCAGAGTGCATTTGTACCCTTCTCATTATTGAATGAGATTCTCATGATCTGAACAGTCAGTTTACAGTGGACCAATCAATTTCCAAGTTTGTTATAATAACTAACAAACTAATTATAATGAGTTAATCTCAACCGATATTGGGGTCGAGCATTACGTACTTACACCGATCAACCATTACATTAAAACCACTGACAGGTAAGGTAAATAACATTGATTATCTTGTTACAAAGGTGCCTGTCAATGGGTGGGCTACATTAGGCAGCAAGTAAACAGTCAGTTCTCAAAGTTGATGTGTTGGAAGCAGGAAATAATGGGCAACGTAAGGATCTGAGCTACTTCGACAAGGGCGAAATTGTGATGGCTAGATGACTGGGACAGACAATCTCCAAAGCAGCAGGTCTTGTGGGGTGTTCCCAGTATACAGTGGTTAGTACCTAACAAAAGTGGTCCAAGGATGGACAACCGGTCAGGGTCTTGGGCACCCAAGACTCATTGACATGTGTGGGGAGCAAAGGCTAGCCCATCTGGTTTGATCCCACAGAGCTACAAATTACTAAAAAAGTTAATACTGGCTATCATAGAAAACTGTCAGAACACAATGCATACAGGGCTGCATACCTGCAGACCGGTCAGAGTGCCCATGCTGACCCCTGTCCACCACTGAAAGCTCCTACAATGGGCACATGGGCATCAGAAGTAGACCATGGAGCAATGGTAGAAGGTGGCCTGGTCATGTTTTTTTTTTACATCATGTGGACAGCCGGAGGAATGTGTGTCACTTGCCTGGTGAAGAAATGGCACCAGGAGGCACTATGAGAAGAAGGCAAGCTGACCCAGGAAGTGTGATAAGAGGCAGAGCAATGTTCTGCTGGGAAAGCTTTGGTCCTGGCATTCATGTGGATGTTACTTTGACACATACCACCTACCTAAACATTGTTGCAGACCAAAAAAACCCTTCATAGCACTTGAATTCCCTAATGGCAGTGGCTTTTTGTCAGCAGGATAATGCAACATTTCGACATGTGACAAACCCCCCAACTCTAGAGGTCTTGACTGGCCCACACCATATACAGTTAAGGATTTACAAGGATTTCTAGGCTTTGCACACTTATAGATGCTTTACCCAAGGCTTCAGCTCCAGTGCTCAACCCCTCACATCATTACTTCAAAGAAAACCCAAGCACCACTCATGAAACCTGGTAGCAAAACAGGCTATGGCCAACTTGAAAACCGGTCACAGTCTTTTCAAGAAAACTTCCACTGTCTGAAAGAAACTATGATGTGGGGTACAGAGAATTGTTGGCATAAAATGTGAATTGGAGAAATGGAATCCCTGGCTAGAGGCAGCAGAGCACCTTTTTGTGATCTACACTGATCACAAGTATTTGGAATACCTTTGAACAGCTAAACACCTAAATCCAAGACAAGCCCATTGGTCCCTCTTCTTCATCCCGTTTCCAATTCACACTTTTTTATTGCAAGTTCAAAAATATTCCCCAAAGAAGAACAAATTCTTCCTCCCTCCTGGTTAGGGATCAGCTAATCCCTATTACCTGGGATTTTGACCAGGTCCTAACTTGTACCCCTAGACATCAGATTCTACCTATTTGCCCTCCGAACAAGCTCTTTGTTCCTGCTCATTTACAAACACAGGTTCATTGAGTACAGGATAGCTGGAAGCCACTGCTATGTGGGCCCAAGAGATGAGCTATCATCTGTTAAAGAGAGAAATACAGGTGGCCCAACATGCTGTCTGAGATTCAGCGAGTGGTGTATTTGTGTGCATCCTGTGCCCAGGCCAAAGTTCCTTGAACCATGACAGCAGGTAAACTCTTACCTCTGCCCAATCTACAACGCCCATGGTCCCACCTAGCCGTAATTTCATCACAGACCTGCCTCAATCCCAAGGTAATACCACTGATACTTGTCACTAATCCAAATTAATTACTCACTGTGCAAACAACCCTGAGGATTGGGCACATATCTTAGCATGGGTCAAATACAGAACAAACTCTTTACATCGCTCTACCACCCTTCTCATTCTTTTCCAATGCTTCCTAGGCTACCAACCCCCTTATTCCCTTGGAACACCAACCCAATTGATTCTCCAGCACTGGATTTATGGTTTTTAAGGAGTGAATGCATTTGGGAAAACACCCATCAGTGATTGGAGCAGACCTCATGCCAGAATATGGAACAACCTGACAAACACTGGGGACTGAACCTGGATTACCAACCTGGAGATCGAGTATGGCTATCCACACAAGACGTGCACCACCAATATCCATGTAAAAAGCTCAACAGATATACTGGCCCAAAAATCAGCAAACGAATCAATGATGTCACGTACACGTTAGACTTACCAAGGCATTGGCGTACCTCTCCACCATTCCATATCTCATGTCTAAAGCCAGTTAAGTCCTCAAACTTCCCATCTGCCAGCCGTAACCCTACACCAACCCAAACCCCCTTACCCCACACCCCACCCCACCCAGGACATCAAAGGTCATCTTGAATTCACAGTGGAGGAACGTCCGGCTAGAGTATCTCATAGAGTGGTCCAGAGGAACAATGCTGGGTACCCGCACAAGATATTCTAGATCCAAATCTCTGTCAAGAATTCCACGCTAATCACCCAGACTGCCCTGGTCCTTTTCCTAGGGGTAGACTTAGAAAAGGTAAGGCTCCCAGAGTGAGCCATTTGGGGAAGAGGGGACTCTGTCATGTCGCAGCCTTTCTTGCACTCAACTTCCCAGAAAGCACTGCAGCCTACAAATATGGCTGTGATGGACTCCAATACACTGAACACACACATACTTCCCCCGCTCGCAATCACCCAGCTTATAATTGTGCACACCTGCATCCAATAACTCACTCTCACATGCACCCTTTAAATAGAGACCTTTATTCACCAGATCTTTGCAAAGTATACACGCAGTTATCTTGTGTTCTGTTGTTACACATTGATACTGTGTTCTGTGCCTTACCTAATTTATGCATTTACTTATGTAGTCTTAAACTTCTTGGAGTCTGTTTTGATATTTTATAATTACTCTTTAGAGTAATTTAAAGTAATTTTTGTCAATGTGTCGTGCTGCAACTTTCACTATGACAGAATAATGACAAAAACATTTCACACTATTTTCATGAAGCCATTAAATTACATTTAAGTTTTATAGCATCAGAAAATCCAAACCTGGTCAAGTGCTTCAATTTTCCTATTTTCAACACGTCATGTGTTGTATTCCATTGCTTTGCATGTGCAAAAACCCACAACCATTAATACATACCAAGCACCTTTCAAATACAATTTCTAAATTTTTATAAAGACAAACAATATATAATTATCTCCAAAAAAGCACCAGGATTAATTTTTTTCCAGATTACTGATTCTTCTACATAGAATACATTTAAAATAACTAACCCAAATCCTATCCCTAGGGACAAAATTGTACAGAAACTACAGAACAAAATAGTTTAATTTACATTCTTTTGGATTAAATGTACATATTTTAAATTTACATATATGCAGTGTTCTTTTAACTGGATTGTGTATGCTAACAGTACTGCTGGGTATAAAGTGCTATTTGTATGATTACAAAAAATCCATATCATATAGATTAAAGTATAACAATTTGTAATTGTACATTTAGATTGTGTATATAACATGTTAAAACACATTGAATGGTCAGGTTTATTTACTCTTCTGTTAAAATTATTAATTACTCTAAATGTAAAAAGTTTTAGATGTTAATGTTAATTCTCTCAGTTAGCTACTGATTCCTACACAATACATCATATGATGAATCTCACAGTGCACATTGTAGTGGATGTTATAGTGGGTATTTTGATGAATGTTATGGTGTTATGGTGGATGACACAGTATTGATTTCCTCACATACTGCTACTGCCCTTTTGTGTCTCGAACAGAAAGCATAAATAGCTACGATGGGCACACAGCTCACTGATGAGGCAAGCAGAAGGCCAATGAAGATCTGAGCATAAACAGGATACTCCATTCTTACTGACTTTCCCTATATTGGAGAGAGGACAGATAAGAAACTGAACCCTGAACTGCAGCATCCATCTAGATAATTCTGCATATTTACTTATTAAAAACAAACGTAACACATTAAGTAACATTTAAAAATTGCTATTGCCAAAATCTACCATGCACTTTATTGAAAAAAGAATGTGGACCCCTAACCAAAGACTAGGGTTAGGTTAACCCTAATCAAATTCATATGGGATTCTTCCCCAAACTGATGCAAGTCTGACGCACACAATTGTATAGAATGTCTCTGTGTGCTGTAACATTACAATTTCCAATCTCTATGGGAACTAAAAAGCACAAACCTGTTCTTACAGAGCCCCTGCGCACAAAGCAAGCTCTAGGAAGACAGAATGTGTTAAGGGTGGAGTGGAAGAACTTTTTTGCACAGAGCCCTGACCTCAGCTCCACTGAATTGGAATGCCAACTGCATCCCAGGCCACCTTGCCCAACATCAGTGCCTGATCTCAGTAATACTCTTGTGGCTGAATGAACACAAATCCCCACAGGTATGCCTTAAAATCTAGTGGAAAACCTTCCCAGAACAGTGGATGTTTTCATAACGGCAAAGGGGGAATAAATCTGTAATGGGATGTTCAAAAATCGCATATGGGTGTGACCGTCAGGTGCCCACAAACTTTTGGACCTACAGTGTAATAAATAGCCAGTGAGGATTATTAACACTTTAACATCTGGAGTCCTCTTTATGTTTTCTCTCTGTAAAAGTGGACAATATTACGTTCACAATAAGATTGGATAAAAAAGGTAGGTAAATTGTTTGTTTTATATACATGTACAGTATTACATGTAATACTGTAATACTAAAAGCATTGTAATGGCATGGGTAATTACTTTTGATTTTGTTCTATACTGGACATTTGAGTTTGAGATCAAAAGAGATGACTGATCAGAATCTCAGCTTTCATTTCCTGATATTGGCATTTAGATGTGTTAAACAACACATGGCAGCAAGGTACCCTTTGAGTGAATACACCGATTTTTCAAGTAATCCAAATTTTTTGGAATATTACAGATGTTACTTGTTGCCTAGGTGTGCCCTGTTAGATTGACTGTTTAAACAAGAAAAGAGGGAAAAACTATCAGAGCCATTACAACATTTCGAAATGGAAGAAATCACTGGTGTACTAACAACCAAACATGGGACAGGTTGGCCGTAGAATACCACAGCAATTGATGAAACATTGTGAAAGCTGTGAAGAAAGAAAAAACAAAAACAACAGTTATTAATCATCAACAACCTCCACAGGGCAGGGGTGAACGTCCCGAAATCCACCATTCAAAGAGGACTTGGGAGGAGTGGGTCATCAGCTTGTTGCAGTTATTGCAAGCAAGGGATATGCAACCAAATATTAATTGTTATTTCGTTTAAATTTATATGTGCCAGTACTTTTGCATACCAAAAACCTGGGTGGTCTGCCCAGTGACATAGGTTTGACAAAGTGACACATCTAGATGTAAATATCAGGAAACGAAACTGAAATTGTGATCTATTGTCTCATTCATCCTTTTATCTCAAACCCAAATGTCTAAATTGTATAGAAAAATTGGCCTTTACAAGACTATAATAATTCTGTAATGTCTTCGTAAATCACTTTTTGATTGTTTCTGTTTACCTGCATGAACAGTCCGAGACAGCAGTTTTAAAAAGTTACAGCAATCAAAGTGTTCACATTGATTAGAAATAACATTTATGAATATCGCAGTAATAAAAATCAGTAAGATTAATTTATATTCATGTGCATCTCTTACCATGGTTTTATCCCACGCCTGATATGTCGGTGTTCCTCCCTGAATGTAATTTATAATGTAGAAGATGAAGAGGCTGATCAGCAGTAATGGACTCACAAAAACCCACATGATCTTCCAGTACCAGTTCGGCCGATGACCCAGCATGTCCTCAATGTCCTTCTCAAACCTAAGAATAGAAATAAATTTTTAATATTAATTTATACCTTTTAATTGTCTAACTTTCTGATTTTTTGTTAGATAGCTTGTGAGGCACACACACACATACACACACACATGTATCCATGGTGAACTTGAATCTGATGAAGCAAAAGCCATAAGGTTTTTGTTGTTTTCTGTTGTTTTTAAGTGTGCTGAAAAATTCGGTCTGAATAAATGTGAGCCCAGAGCCCAGTTAAGATTCTGTCTGTCTCTCAAGTCTTCCGCCACACCCTCATACACCAAGGTTCTATAGTGGTGCTGAAATTAGGGACCTGGGGAAGACTCCAACGAAAAAGCCCCCTGAACCCAGTTTCCTCCCTGTTGTTTCTCTGCCCCTGCTCCTTTACCTCTGATGTCTCCTCTAACTCCCTTTCTCTCACTACACATGGAGAACCTTCTGCACCCACCAGGACCAGGGCAAAGCCTGGGCAGGTTTGCAGTCGTGGTGGAGAAACCAGGCAATTCCAGGTTAGCATTCCCTCATGGAAGCAGAAATACTGATCCAGATCCCTGACATGCTGCTGGCCTCCCCTGACCCGATCAGGAACATACCACATGTCAGTGAGGGACAGGGAATACATGTATACAATGGAGTACACATCAGGCCTTGGTGGACTCAGGGTGTAACCAGATCATCATCTATTAAAGCCTGTTTCAATAAGGGGTATTATAAAATGGATGATTGGTAAAGGAAAGGTATGTATATGGGGATGTTCACAAATATCCACTGTTGCCAGTCATTCAATTCCGGGGACAAAAGCATAATGTGGAGGCGACAGTTAGTCCTTGCCTCACCCATCCATTACCTATACATCCGTAGGTAATGTAACATTAAATAAAGAGGTGGATTGTAGTACAACACTTTCAATGTTTTTGAATTTCTTTATAGCTTTGTCTGGTATTTCCCCTCAAGCAATCTGGAGCATGAAAGCTTGCTTCCGGGTTATAATGACTGTGTTTTCTTTGCCATATGCATTTTTGTTTTGGTTTCTGTCTTGTCTTCTCCCTTGTTGGGTTATACCCAAGTCCTCCAGGTACCTGAGGCCAACAAGACGGTCTCCCACGCTATGCTCAAGCTAGAGGCCAAAAGAAACAACATCCCAAGCCCTGTTCACCCCTAAAGCAGATGAGACAGCTTCCCATGCCATGCTCCTGTCAGATGGCCTCCCAAGACCTGCCCATGCCTGAGGCCAAAGAGACAGCCTACCATGCCATGCTTAAGGCAGAGAGTGAAGAGATCGCTTCACATGCAATGCTCCTGTCTGAGGTTAACGGCAAGGTTTTCCAAGACCAGCTCACACCTGAGTGTCACGCAGTGAGGTTGAGGCAGAAGCAAGTGTAGATCTTAACATTTATTAAACCAACATACAACAAAACAATGACACTAAGACAACTTGGCAGAATACTATGGCATGAAACAAAACACGGGATCATAGAACACGAAAGTCTAAGACAACAAAAGACAAGGAAACAGTGCAGACAATGACTATATATACGCGAGTGCTCATTAACAAAAACGCGAATCAGGTGCAGGTGGTCATGTGACGGGTAGTGTAGTGCAGTGGCTGATGGGAACTGGAGTCCAGAGTTTCCCGACACATGACACTGAGGCTGATGATACAGCCTCCCATGCCTGGTTTTGTTTTGTGTTCACATTTTCCTGGTTATTGATCCTGCTTTTGTTCTCATTGTTTTTGAATCTGGCTGCCTGCACTTTTAAAAAAGCCTTTTTACTGCACTTGCATTTGACTTAACTCTGCTTTTACGTTACAAGCTCATTTCATTTTGATATCCTGAGAGTGACAATGATCTAGTTTTGTCTATTTTCTTTGATGTTGTTGAAGGTCATGAAAAATCCATTACTGAATAACACTCCTGATGTTAGATGTTTGTTTTTCACCAGGTGAGTAGAGAAGTGCTAATAATCTTATTTATAACTATAATTTTTAAAATATAGTTTAGTCTTTGAATATAATTGTTCTGATAACTAGCTATTTGATTAAACTATATTTAATTGCACTACAACGTAAAAACAGGAAAATCATCAAACATTTACATGTGGAATATACATAATAAAATATCAGCTGTTTCAGTAGTGCTAAGTAATACTTCAAACTGTGATAGGCTGAGGATTAGTTATGTTGTGGAAATGACGTAATGTAATGAGGTATAAGGGAGACAGCGAGCATGGTGCGTGTGTGTGTGTGGCATTGCTGCCTAACAATTTAGGGTTAGGTGAGTTTAACAAAAGTTCAGTAAAGTTTCAAAGAGTAAACAAGACTGGACATTGGATACTTTCGCACATCATATGGTGGTTTATTACACAAACCTTAACAGAAAAACAAGAACTTCCACCTGCTGTATGAATAACATACAGTATATATGAAATGAAATATGAATTTATTATAAGTAAATATGTAATTTTTCAGTAATTTTACCTGTTTAGTCCATAGATGTAGGAAACGGTGACAACTTCAATCAGCACGATGAAGAGCAATGAGAACGTCGTACCATACTCATTAAACACTGTAAACCAGTAATTACCCGAACGTGTGGTGAAACCCAAACCCAGCAGCAAACAGCAAAGACACACCAGACCTAAACACACACACACACACAGGTTACTTCTATGCGATTTACACTAATTAGCACTCTGCTAAACTGTTCAGATGTTTTATTCTGAATTGTTCTTGGTTTGGAATTAATTATTAATTGATTATTAATTGAGTGCTTCTGTACCATTGAGTGTGGCATTGTTGAAGTTCCGTGCAACGATTCTGAAGTCCCTCAGTGGGGTTATTATGGCTGTCACATTTCCCAGCATGCTTCCCATACCCAACATCAGCAACATCAAGAAGTAGAGAACAGACCAGACCTGAGAAGCCGGCATGTTTGTGATCGCCTCACTGTACACAATGAATGCTAAGCCAGTGCCTTCAACAGCCTACACACACACACACACAACATAGATCATTACTAATCATTCATTTATTATGTTTATGGCATTTGGCAGACTCCCTTTTCCAGAGCAATGTACATTTATCTGATTTATAAAACTGAGCTAAGGTTAAGGCTTTGCTCAATGGCCCACCAGTGGCGCTTGGCAGGGCTGGGATTTCAACTCACAACCTTCTGATCAGTAGTTCAAGATTTTAACCACTGAGCTACCACTTAGGGTTAAAATTAGGTTAGGGTTATGAGCATTATCATTATATCAGTGCATGTACACACACAAACATACACAAGTGTGCACACACGTGCACGTACACACATACCGCACACACAAGCGTGCACACACAAGCGTACACACACACCGTATCAAGTTCAGCCTCCAGACTGCAGGGCTCTAGTTTGTGTTGAATGAGCACAAGCTGCTCAGGATGTGTGTGATTTAACACACTGATCCATGACGTCACATTTTCTTTATCAATCACATCTTCAGGGAGATTGAATGTGTTCAGAAGTAAAAGTCTCATCCTGCAATAAATAAATAATAAATGTTCAATAACATTGCAAACATGTCTGCTTCGTTCTGAAAACAAGATTACATTGACTTTGTTTTTAAAATCCTACAGATATCATTTTTGTTAGTAACAATTATTTCATATGAACAGAATTGGTTTTGTTTTCCCAAATATAAATAAAGTAGTCATTTTAATCTCTTTGAACCTGAACAAGATGAAGCAGTTACTGAAAATAAATAATTGAACGCATTAAACATACTAAACATGCCACAGTAACCATGCTAATCAACATAGTATTTACATTTACATTTATTCATTAGCATTCATTATTCATTTTATCCAAAGTGACTTACAAATGAGGAAATAAAACGATATATCAAGTAGAGAACAGTACAAGTAGTGCTACTGTACAAGATCTTTAATTGAGTTGTAGAAAAGCAAAGTGCTAGAGTAGGTGTTTTTTTTGTTGTTGTTGTTGTTTTTTTTTTTTAGGATAAGGTGGGATTGGCATCTTAGGGGTTAGTTAGGTGTTCATGGAAGAGATGGGTCTTTGGCTGTTTTTTGAAGATAGCAACAAATTCTGTGGTCCGGATTGAGGTTGGAAGTTCATTCCACCACTTAGGGTCAGTTAGTGTGAAAGTTCTGGAAAGGGACCTTGAGCCACGATGAGTAGGCACTACTAAGCATCTATCATTAATCGATCGCAGATGAGGGAACTTATTTCTTTGTCCCACAAACTTCATATTTGATTGCCCACTCCCATCAGTATGAAAGTAAATACCATCTGCTTCTGTCAGCATGAAAGTAAATACCACTCACTCCCATCAGCATGAAACACCTCCAGCTCCTATCAGCATGAAAGTAAATACCACCTGTTTCTTTCAATGTGAGAGTAAACAGCACCACTTCTGTCAGCATGACAGTAAATACCACCCGCTCCCATCAGAGTAAGCATGAAACACCTCCAGCTCCTATCAGAATGAACCACTTCTTGCTCCCATCAGCTTGACAGTAAAAACCACCCACCCCTGTCAGCCTGCTCCCTTCAGCATTAGAGTGAACACTTCCCTTTTTTTCACTTCTCTGTTGCTGGAATAGAGAACAGATTATTCTCATTCAGAAGCTCTACTAAGAGCTGCAAATGTGAAACACAAATTTTTAACCATAGTTTATTTTTATAGGGTTATTCTTTAGGGCAGAACACAAACTATGTCTTTACTGGCATAACTGAGTTAATGTTTAATAACACAGTGTTAACAAAGTTACTGATTTATGGTATATATATCTGTTTATACACCCAAGGCTGAATACGTACACACAGATACACTCTCACACCTCTCTAAGCAGCTCTCGTAGTTGAATGTGGCTTTGAAGCCGTAGATGGAGAAGGTGACAATGCTGGCGAAAATTGATGTTCCACTGTTAATGAGGGCGACAACAATTGTCTGGCGCTCAAAGTTGTTATTGTGATGGTTATAACTCGCAAAAGCAATGAGAGAACCAAACCCCAAACCAAGAGAGAAGAAGATCTGAGTAGCAGCATTAATCCACGTCTGAGGATTCGCCAACTGCTCCAGCTACACATACAAAAACATACACACATACATACAGCGGATATAAAAGTCTACACACACCTGTTAAAATTGCATGATGTAAAAATTATTTTAAACCAAGGTAAAGGTCAAATCGTTTTCCACCAGATATAGGAACCAATAAAATTCAAGTGAAAAACAAATGGTAAGATTTTAGGGAAAAACAGAAAAAGAATAATTGTGCACATTGTTTTTATAACGCATGTAGGCATGTGACTGTGCTCATACTGAACCTATCACATTCAATTACATTCACTGAAAAGTAATTATCATACACCTATTATCAATTAATTGATTCTGATTAATCCTAAATCAAGTTCAGCTGTTTCTGTAGGATTCTCTTGACATCTTGGTTTTATCCAACTGCTGAAGCCTTAATGAGCTTACAAAGCACGTAAAGGATCTCACTGTCAAAAGGTATCAGGAAACAGGAAGAAGGAATTTACAAAACATTAATGAAAGGCTACAATCAGAAACCCACTCCTCCCACCACCAGAGGGAGTCCTTTATCACTTCTCAAGCCCCAGGCTATGGTGAAGTATGTCGAGGAGGCATTAAACTAAGGCTTCATATGCCCTTTCACGTCCTTCATATGCCCTTTCACATCCTTCATATGCCCTTTCACGTCCCCTGATGCAGCAGGATTCTTCTTTGTAGAAAAAAAGGCCTGTGGCCTCAAACCCTGCACTGACTACCGTGGCCTTAATTCCGTAACTGTCAAGTATAGATATCCACTGCCAATAGCTCCCTCAGTCCTGGAACAACTGCAAGAGGCCTGAATTTTCAACAAGCTAGACCTCAGAACAGCCTCCTCCGATTCCGAGAAAGATGATATTTACTCCAAACCCCAAGCACAACACATTCAGCATGCGAAGACAGCCCAATAAATGGGAAACCCAAGAAATTACACTGGACTGATTTGATACAAGCTGCATTCGACATGCTCAAGACCAACTTCACTACAGCCTCTATCCTCAACATACTGACCCAAACCTTCCTTTCATTATAGAAGTTGATGCCTCAGACTGTGGGATAGGAGCCATGCTCTCACAAAGGCATGGCTCACTGTGCAAAATGTATCCGTGCACTTTCTTTTCCAGGAAGATAACTGCTGCAGAATGGAACTATGATGTGGGCAACAACAAACCTCACTCCATCAAGGTGGCATTAGAAGTGTGGAGACACTGGCTGGAAGGAATGGCTCACCCATTCCAGGTAATCACAGACCATAAAAACCTAGAATATATTAAGAATGCCAAATGTTTGAACCCAAAGCAAGCACAATGGTCATTATTCTTCACCAAATTCCAATTCACAGATACATCTTGTCCTAGCAGTAAAACAGCAAATCCGGTGCTCTCTCCAGGAGATATGACCCTGCACACATTCCCAATCACCCATTCTACCACCATCGATTATTGTTGAACCCATATGATGGGACATCATTGTAGCGGGTACAACAAATTGATCCTCTCCCGCTAATATGTCCACCTGCTAAACAATATGTACCACGCAGTCAGACAATGCATTGCCCAGTGGGTGTATACTTCTCTCAGTACCGGACACTGTCTGCAAAGTATTGCCAGTTTACCTGTCTTTGCTTGCTGTTTTGCCTGTGTTTTTGGATATATGTTTTTGGATTACTCTTTTCTCTTGCTTGCCTGTTGTACTGTTTAACCATTACTTATCCCTGCCTGTTTTATTGACCACAATTGAGCCTTGTGATTGATTGATTTAATGCTTCTGCAACATGGATTCCAACCCATCTCCCAGTGTGAGTCCATTACAGTTAGCTGCACCATGGAACACCATGAAGGCCATCATGAACAAGTGGAGAAATTTGAGCAGCACAGTCATGTTATCAGAAACCAAGAGTTGAATAAAATTTTCAAATTAAGATGTGCTACATTGGTATACTCTTAATCAAAAACACTGTATGTTCTGTATCACAAACAGTATTAAGAGGTGCACATACCCCCCCCCAAAACAAAAAAAAAAAACAAAAAACATTTCTGTTTGTTTTTACCTGAATTTTGTGGGTAGCTATATCACATAAAAGATGGAAAAAGACCTGACAATTTATTTTTATTTAATTTTTTATATAACAAAAAACCCACAAGGGAAAAGTGATAGAAGATGAGGGATGGAGAGGGGAGTGATGGAGTTATGAGTGATGAGAGATGGAGGGATGAAAGGATTCCATTCATTTTGTTAGGAGCATTGTAACCAGGACCTGGTGTGTTCATGCCCTAATATCCTACCTTTGGGGTGAACATGTACTTTACTCCATTGAGTGCTCCATGCAGAGTGACACCGCGGATCAGATACACAATCAGAACCAAGTACGGAAATGTCGCAGTGAAATACACCACCTAAAAGTAATCAAATTATTTTACATACATACACTACAGGGCCAATGTTATGTGTTATATGAAGTTATGTGAGCTTTACAATTTCAGTTCACTGGAACTAAGAGGCCCAAACCTGTTCCAGCATAATATTGGCCCTGTGCACTTACCAGCAAGTTCAGATATGTGAAGAATCTAATTTCACTGTAATATACATGTGACAAAGGTATCTTCTTATTCATGAAGTGATTAATTATCTGATTAAAGTAATTGTCAATGATTGTGCGGCTAGATTAAACAGCTTTCACATTATTATGAGAATAATTTCTTGGCAGAAATTCTTTATTTGATCTGTAGAAACTTATTATCTGCAGATGCTACTGGTCCTATGCTAATGCTAGAGATTTTAATGCTAATTATGTAAACATTAAAAATGCTAATGCTAATGATGCCATGGACACTAGTTAAGTACAATTTGTGTCTGTGGTCTTTACTTTGCCAGTAGATTTGACTCCTCGGATGATGAAGAGGTAGACAATGCTCCAGGCCAGCAGGAGGCAGAGTGCCACACCCGTGTGGACACCAACACCGGGCTCATCAATGGACGATGAAATGTTCAGTGTCTCACGGAAGAAGAAATATTGCGTTGGAGTGGCGACTTCACACTCCTCTAAATATCCTGTATGATTGGAGCTCAGTGGACATTGAGACCATGGCAACACAGCCTATGCATACATGCACAAATACACACACACACATACAAACACACATTTTATTAACAATGACACCTACAGTGGCTTCCTACACCAATAGTAATAATAATAATAATAATAATACACCTGAAAGGAGTGGAAAAGGTACCAGAAGCTCCAGGCATTAATTACGTTATAATACAAACACAGGTACATAGATGTGATGACACTCGCAATCCCTACAACAGAGAGAAAACAATCCTAAAATAACATGATCTTTTCAACAGTTACTGTAACATAGAAGTGAGGATAATGAATCCCTTACCCACTCCCCCTAGGTAGGGACTGATGCAAGTGAATGCACCGATGCTGCCTAAACGCATCTTCTGTCCGACAGCGAGCTCCAAATAGAAAAGAGGAATTCCCTCCAGGAAGAGCATGATGATGTATGGGATCAAAAAACCCCCTGTAACACACAAACACACACACACACACACACACACATTCTTCATTAAAGATTCAATACTGCAGGAAAACTTTTAATATTTTAGTTTAGTTAGTTTTTTTTTCAAACTTGAATTTAAAAATGAAAAGTTTTCCTTCTTATCATTGGGACATTTTGTTAGATTGTTAATGTCATTTTAATGTGATTATGAATATTTAATGTTAAAATCAGTCTTACCTCCTCCATGCATCTGGCAAAGATAAGGAAATCTCCACACATTTCCCAAACCAACAGCATACGACACACACGCCAGCACAAACTGAGTCGGAGTCTCCCATGACGCCCTTCCCTCCTTCTCCATAACAATGATAATAATAATAATAATAAATAGATGGATAAGTAAATGAACTAAGTGAGTAAATCTTATGTAAAAATGTATGAAACTCAGAGCAACTGAGCTCAGTGTTAAATGATCAGAGCCGAACACTGAGTGAAGTGTCAGTTTATGACACTGAGTTTATTACAGTACACACTGGGGGTGTGGCCTCACATGGGGACAGGGACATATAGGGGGTGGAGCCTCATGCGGGATTGGCTGAAGTGAAAGTAATAAAACTATAAAGTGGTGTGTGTGTGTGTGTGTGTGTGTGTGTGTGAGAAGAAAAATGTAAGTGTGTTCTGATTGTGTGTGAGTAACAGTGTGGGGGTCACAGTGACAAACACAGCTGTGTGTGGGATCAGGTCAGAGTACTGTGTGTGTGTGTGTGTGTGTGTGTGTGTGTGTAGTAACAATAAGAAACACAGCTGTACAGTCCTGTTTTTAAGCTTCCTGCTGATACACAGAGTTTTGTTCCTGAACTCTCTGATGTCTACATGTTTATCTGCAGTTTCAAACCCCAAAGTGATCACTCTGTACATTCTATACAAATGTGACACACTGAGCATTGAGCAAGACAAACTGTTGATGCTATTATTATCATTATTATTATTATTATTATTATTATTATTATTATTATTATTATTATTGGGGATATACACACAAGTGGTGCTTGAAAGTGAACTTTTTTGTGAACTCGTTAGTATTTTTATATTTGTGCATAACTGACCTAAAACTTCATAAGATCTAAGACCTAATATTAGACAAAGAAAATGACTAAACACACAAGTTGTTCTACCAAAGAATGGTTAAAGAAGAATAAAGTTAATGTTTTGGAACACCAAGCCAAAGTCCTGACCTTAATCCAGTAGAAACGCTGTGGAAAGACACAAAGCACGCAGTGCATGTGAGGAAACCCACAGTCATCCCAGAGTTGAAGCTGTTCTGTACTGAGTAACGGGCTAAAATTCCTCCAAGCCTATGTGCAGGACTGATCAACAGTTACCCTAAACTTTTATCTGCAGTTATTGCTGCGCAAGGGGCTCACACCACATACTGAAAGCAAAGGTGCACATTTATGGAGAAAAATAGACAGAGACATTTGGGTTTGAGATCAAAAGATGGAGATGAGATGAGAGTTTAGTGTTTCAGCTTTTATTTCCTGGTATTTACATCTAGATGTTTTAAACATCATAAAACAAAACCTTATATATCAGATCACCCAACTTTTAGGTGAGCAAGAGTATAAGAACAGATAAGTCTTGAAGTAAATGAAAGTATGTAACACTTCATATTTGGTTGCATATCAGCAAAGTGTTGGTTTCTTCTTTTGCTATGCTTTTTGAGTTTTCCACAGCCTCTTTCAGTTGTTGTTTGTTTCAGGGGGGTTCTCTCTTCAGTCTCCTCTTCAGGAGGTCAAATGCATCTCAACTGAGTTAAGGTCTGGTGATTGACTTGGCCAGACTAAAACCTTCCAACATTCAAACTGGGAAATGGAGTCGCTTGTTTGCCATGACATGACAACATTATTAGAAAACAGTTTTTTATGTCAAGATCACAAGAAAACAACAAAGAAAAAAAATGAATAATGCATGGCTGCTTAGGACTTCCATAGGATTGGGTTCAGCTGCAAAGAAATTCTTTGTGTTTTTGAAGAGGATGAATCCTACTTTTTTGCCAGTTACTTATTGACGTGTGAATTCATCCCCTAAATCAGACTTCAGGATTGGATTCAGCAACAACGAAATTCTTTGTGTTTTTGACAAAGAATCTAACAAAGGGGATTTACCACTATTATAGCCTCTCAGCACAGGAAAAAAAATTTTGGTGTGCCATTACGTGCGCGCAGAATGAGAGTTTCCTCCAAGTTCATTTGTATTGACAATTCTTGTAGTTAATCAGCAAATAAAAACCATCAATATAGAAGACAATTTGTCGTCATATTTGTTTTTTCTAGTAAATACATGACACTTTGTTTCTTTTGAACAATGCAGAAATGTGTGTAAAAATTATTTTAATCAAATAAACAAATGACAATAGGAAATTTTATACAGGCTCTTTTTTTGGCTGCATTAGCGTAATCAGAGCATTTATTTTTCTTTCTTATCATCTTTTATTTCAGCTATTACTTGATGATAAAGAATGAACAGGTATTTAAAAAATATTGACTCATAGTTTACTTTAAAAATTATTTAACTTTATCTTTATTAAATAATATTTTTTCTGTTGACTAATGCAGAAAATATTTGGAAAATAAACTGTGAAATTAGCAAAAATAAACAACAACATTTTAGGCTTCCAATAAAAACAGATGATGATCCATCCATCAATCTTTTACCGCTTACTACTTAGGAAGGAACTACCAGGGAGCATGGGGCACGAGGTGGGGTACACCCTGGACAGGGGGCCAGTTCATCAGGGCACAATCTAACACACACTCACACACCCATTCATACACTACGGACACTTTAGACACGCCCATCAGCCTACCAAGCATGTGTTTGGACTGGGGGAGGAAACCGGAGTACCCGGAGGAAACCCCCGCAGCACGGGGAGACAGATGATGATATTTATGATAATTAATTACAGCCACGTAAGAGAGGGAGAACTCCTTACTTGAGATGCAGTTTGGCCATGGCGGGAGCACATGAATCCTAGAGCCACCTGGGGGATATTCTTGGAAGTGTAGCTAATGTACTTAATTCTAACAAACTGTTCTGATTGATAGGCTTCCTGAAACAGCACGAAAAAACACACACTTTTTAAGGCCACATCTGTATCTCTCTCATCGGTTTTAGGGCCAAACACTTCATAAAAATAGAGTTGAAGAAGTAATCCATCTGGTAGAAACTCTGTACCATATTATGTATCATATTAATGTTCGGCAGGCAAAATGCATAGAATCATATGCCGGCATAGAGAGAGAGAGAGTGGATGCACAGCTTACCAGACGTTTGTTCCACAGTGCTTCAAGCTCCAAGAGTTCACAGGCCAAGAGGTGGAAGCCAGTTCTTTGTCCCACAGAAATAGCCATGGACCTCCATTTTACACTGTTAAAAGGGTTATACTGCTTCAGAATAAAGACCATGGAGTGTGTTTAACCTCTGCAGAATAGAGATTCCCAGTGGAGATCTCGCAGTAGTGCTCCATGCTTCAGGCATCATGGAGCCAAGGTAACATGGAGTTGCCTAAAAACCATGTTTCTCAAAGTGGGCTCTGTGATGTGGATCCAGAGGGTCACTAAATGTACTGCTTTTATGAAATCACATGACATTGGTTGACAATCAACATGTATCAAAGTTTTTATGGTAATAATTTAGTTATCATAGCTGTAAGCCTAATTGGTCACTGGGAAAGGTAGTGGGTTAAAAACTAGGCTAATGAAAAGATACATATTTGTGCAAATAAAATCTGGGTGATTATACTGTGGGGTAACTGAAAATTATTTTACTCTGGAAGCTGACCAACAGCCAACAGTTAGAGAACCAGCAGCCTACAGGTTTCTGACAGCATGAGCTATTCTGCATTGTGCAATGTGTCTATAACTCCACCCCAAACACACACACACACACACACACACACTCACACTTTTTATTGGTTGTTGGTTTATCCACCCAGTGCATGTTTTGACAAGTGAAGGAACAAAAATGTAGTTAATATCCTAAATACAGGACTAGTACGAAGGTGGGGGGGGGTTCCAGGTGTGTACAAGTGTGTGTGTTTGTCAGTGTGGAATGCAGCAGCAGCAGAAATAGGCTCAATTACTTTCATCTCAAGTCTGAAGTTATGGCGTTCAGATCTAGATTAAATATCATATTAATCTCAGTGGCGGTCAGTCTGGTCCTTGCAGCTGGTGAGTAACCTGTGTGTGTGTGTGTGTGTGTGTGTGTGTGAGAGAGAGATTTATGAATGGTTGTGTGTTTCATTTTTAAAGAGGAGTATGTGTGTGTGTAAATATTTAAATTTTAAGGCATAGTAATTGTGATGTGTTAGAGTTTGGGGTATTTTTTTATTTTACTTTACAATAAAGGTTGGTTAAAATCTCAACACCCCCCCTAACACTCTCTCTGTCTCTCTCTGTCTCTCTCACACACACACACACACGCACACACACACACATTCTCTTCTCTCTCTGCCTCACACACACTCAAACAGACACACTGACAGAGCCTCAGACATTTCTGTACTTTGCGTATGGGAGCAACCTGCTGAAAGAGAGACTGCAACTGAATAATCCTTCAGCCACAGTGCACTGTGTAGCCAAGCTTCAGGTACAAACACACACACACACACACACACACACTTTATTGTTGCTACATGAACAATACATTATCACATTAGTAATACTACATTAACACTACACGAAGGCTACATTATTACTTTATATTATAAGACTACATTATTATTATTATTTATTTTATATACATAATTTTTATTATTAATATTAATATTATACACCTGATGTCACAACAGTAAGGCAGTGCACAGTAAACTGAATTTCCTTAGCATCATGAGAAAACTTTTTGTGAGTGTTTTACCAGCTTGGTAAATTAGATTTCTAATATAATTCTATTTAATTCAGTCTTAGTGTTAGTTTGTTTTGAGTACAGTGGCTTGAAGACTATGACACACAGTGTTCATTTTCTTTTCTTCAGGATTACAAGCTGGTGTTTGGGAACCATAAGGGTGTGGAGAGTAAGCGCTGGCATGGAGGCGTGGCTTCAATTGAGCCTAGTGGCAGAGACACTGTGTGGGGCGTGGTGTGGAGAATTAAGACCGCCCATCTGACCCGCTTGGACAGGTACACACTGTGTCTTCTGTGCACACACGAGGGTATGAGGTCAGGTGTGTATTCTCTAGTCTGGTGTGTGTGTGTGTGTGTTCAGACAGGAGGGTGTGAGGTCAGGTGTGTATTCTCCTGTGTCAGTCAATGTGTTGAGTGGTGATCACATACTCACCTGTCGTACCTACATCATGAATAGTCGTGTTCAGGCACTGCCGTCTCCGCACTACCTGAAGGTAAGGAACACCTCAACTAAACACTCACACTCAAAGAAAGGGTTAGGGGTTAGGGTTTGGGTTAAATGTAGGGTTAGACTGTAAGGGTTAGGGTTAAAGGCATAAGAGTTTAGGCAATAGGTTGTAAGTTGATTTGTTACAGCAGCTCAGTGTAATGGTATTACACACTCAGCTGATGAGTAACTTGGGAAATTGATGGACATTAGGACCATGAGAGGACTGGCATTAACTGATGTAAGTGATCATGGTGCTTGTCAGTCTCCAAATTCACTCCACTGATGAGTTTCATAATGAAGGCAACCAATCCCATAAAATGCATTTTTAGAAGCTTTGCTTCTACTCTGAAAGAACAAATGTGTTTCTGCTCATAGCACAATACCATGGTTCCCATGGTAACAGCTGGATGGTGTGATACTATAATGTGTGGTGTAGAGGTGAACTGGCAGGACAAATTTGCAAAAGCAATTGCATTGGATTTATTTAAGGCAGTCCAAATATCAGTCATAAGTCCAGGCATGGATCAAAGCACAGGCAGGCAGATAAACTAGGATAATAATCATGAAGCCAGAAAACAGGTGCAAGGTCAAAACCAGGAAGAAAAACAAAAACAGGAAACCAGGGAGACAAGGAAATACAGGTAAAACTTGGAGGAAAAAAAAGGCTCAGACTTAACAAATATAAAGCATGATAAGACTTCACAATGAGAGAACAGAACAGATGGGTTTGAATAGATAAATGAATTAGAAAGTAACTGAAAACAGGTGCACACAATAATGGTATACTAGGGCAATAAACCAATCACAAGACAGTGATGGAGTCAAACAACACGCATATGGACGGTGATCAAATCAAAGCAAAGTTAAGGAAGTGCATTTATTCCTTAGTGCAGCGTGCAATTACATGACATACAGTGTACCAGAGGTTCTCACACAAGGGGCCACCAGATGACGCCAGGGGGCCGCATTGAAATTCTAGAACATAATTTTTTTTTAAATAATTATTCATTTTACATGAATGTAAAGTTGGGATTGTCAACATTTGAACTATGAGAACTATTAATAAATTAAATAAATTATACACAGCACACTAAGACACACCAAACTGAGACATCCGTTGATATATTAGTGTATGTCTACTCTAGGGGGCCATAAAGGGATGCACGCTACACAAGGGGGGGCCTCATGCGGAAAATTTTGAAAACTACTGGCATATACATGGCCCACATATTATTTAGAATTGATATAAACATTACATAACATCAAAACTTTAGAGAACATCTATATTTATTCTGTACCATATTATATTTAATCTATAGTTAATCTGTTAAACGTTTATTGAAGAAAGCTGAAATTATTTAAATCTCTGTGTGTGTGTGTGTGTGTGTGTACACTCAATTTTGTTCTGAGCTGACTAAATTAAATCTTTTAACTTGCACTGAAAAATTACAATAAAAGGTTTTTAATGATTTTATATAGGGGCAATTCTGTCTCTGGTCTGTATTCACACTGGTCTTCTCTTCTCGGTTTTGGTATTTCAGGTGATAATGATGGGAGCTGAGCAGAACTGCTTACCAAAAGCTTATCAAGGAAAACTGATGTCCATCAAAACCAACAAATATGATGGGCCACTTCCTGTAATGGATGAGGTGTATGCTGCACTTAAAAACTCCAAAAAAGAGTCAACCTGAAACTTCTAATCATAACCATATAATCAGAAAGTAATTGTACTGTGTGAGGTAAAACCTGCATAATGTAGTTTAATTAGTTTAAGCAGTAACTAGTAAAAGATGTCTTTATATTGTTTGGACTGAACGATTATTTCACATCTGTACCTGAAAAGAAAAATAAAATCAGCAAAATGTGATTTGTGTTTGTATTGTTATAAACAACAGCAGATCCAGTGTGGGGTGGCCAGGGTGGAACACAGAGCTAGTGTGGGGTGGTCAGGGTGGAACACAGAGCTAGTGTGGGGTGGTCAGGGTGGAACACAGAGCTAGTGTGGGGTGGTCAGGGTGGAACACAGAGCTAGTGTGGGGTGGTCAGGGTGGAACACAGAGCTAGTGTGGGGTGGCCAGGGTGAGTAGGAGACTCCTAATCTGACTTTTTGTCCCAGTCTGGCCCTGGGACTAGTGTGGGGAGGCAAGAGGGGGCCACAAAGCTAAATGTCTAAGCACCAATCACGGATCACCAATGTATATAATTTGTGAACAGAAATCAGTGGAGTGAAGCGACGACGACGAGGCTCGTGTTTAAATGCCGTCAGGTGAAGAGACAGAGACAAATGTGGATGATACTGATAAGAATCAAGGTGAGAACTCGTTTCCTGTACTGAACTCATCATTCGTCAGTAAAGCTTTTCCACCAGTACAGCAGGCTTTAGGTGTTGAGATCTTTCAATGGAATCAGAGCGAAATATTTAAAAGCCATTTTCTTCCTTTTTACTCCCAAGGAAATGTTTTGTTTTGTTAGAGCTTTACTTCTGATTAAGAAACATGCCAAAGAGAACCATATTTCAGTTCAGGAAACTCTGTAGAAATCAGAACTAAATTCTATCAAGTAGAAACCATGTGTAGGATTTTCACAAGCTGGACACCTCAGTGATCTGCAGAGAGAAGAACTGACTCACATTTCATCATTTTTTCACTTCCACTTCCTGATAAATCCTCAGAGTGGGAGATTTATCACTGCTCATACTCGCCATTTTAACACCGCCATTTCCTCAGCTCCTTCTGCACGCAACTTTAAACCCACTTTCATTTTCATTCTTGTTTTATTCGCGTCGGCAGTACCGGACTGCACGCTGTCAGGGACAGGGACAGGGACAGGGGACAGGGGACAGGATCCTGTGAAACGGTACGTGCAGTTAATCACTCACTTTATGTTCCCTAGGGTTTTTTTTTTTTGTGCGTGTGTTTAAGTTTCACTCTCCGTCTGTTCTCAGCTGTAGCGCGGAATAAAATGTAAACAAACAAATAAACCCCAGTTTAACCTCTTCACTAAACACTGGTTCTTAATGTCCGGTTTGATAAAAGTACTAAAACAGGGTTTATTTACATTGTGAGGTCTAACAGATACACACCGATACACACTCGGCTTTTCGGGGGGTTGCCGATACAACACACACTTCCGGTTCCACGACTCCACTCGTGTGTACTACACTAAATTATGCTAAGCTAATAGCTAGCTGTGTGTGAGCTGCGGTCTCTGAAGTAAACTGCGCGTGCGGTCACACTAGACTTTCAGAGACTGTTGCGAATATGGGCAGCAACCGGATGTGACATCACGCGTAAAGGCATAGGCACAATATAAAGTAGTGATGGGAAGTTCGGATCATTTTACTGACTCGGATCTTTGAATAATTAAAATGTTACACGTTAAATTCCCCAACACATCTAGTACTTAAGAAACTATCAAATAAACTATAGGCTAATGCAGTCAAGGTGGAATTATGAGAAACAGAAATGATTCATTAATAGCTTAGCTGGTAGTTCCCCTCACCTCCCGATCCGACTCACGCGCTCTTTTGTCACGTCACATTTTTCACGTCTGTTTGGAGTCTTTGGGTTCGAGTCATTCGTTCATCCCGTTTCTGGTATTACGTGGTGCATAGCCTGTGGGGCGAAACCTTACGTGTCAGGAGAGAAAAATACATTTAAAAGAGTTTTTCTGTGTTAATTGTTCAAATTTAAAATGGTCAAAGAGTCCAGAAACTGTTAAGAACACAACATGAACATAAAAATAAGATCATAGACATGCATATGTGTGTGTGTGTGTGTGTGTGTGTTCATAAAGTAGATGTAAAGAAAATCTTACAGTATCTTCGCATGTTGGCGGTATCAGAGATGTGAATCTGCAGCTCTTCAATTGTATTAATTTACACTCATTTACACTCAATCTATGTTTAAGTTAAATCACACGGAAGGTGATTTTCATCAACTTTTCCACCATGAACTGAAGTGTTATTTTGCTCATGTGGAACAAAATCCTCTATTGCCCCATTAATAAATTATGTTTAATAAATTGTGTGCATTCTGTTAAGTTCTATTTCATTCTATTTATATGGCATTTATGGAGCTTTACAGAAATCCAGATTCAGATTTAGATCCCTATTGCTAAAACTAATATTTTACTATTATAAAAAAACATTTTTTCAATAACAATAACTTTATTTAGGTATGTGTGTGCGTGTGCGCATGTGTGTGCGTGTGTGTGTGTGTGTAGACTCATCTAGCACAAGAGAAAGAAATCCACCAAATTTCCGTGCTTTTTCCCTCTCACGTGCCATCATGACAGCACGGTCATGCACTGTCGGGGCTGACAGGGGCACATCTTTTATTTTCTGAATGATTTTCTCCTTGTTCGGGAAATCCTCAAATAGTTCAGTTGCCGTTCTCAGCATGCATGACTTATCCTGCACATTCTCAATCAGTAAAAGGCTTTCCTTGTCTTACAATCTCCAATGAGGCAGCTGACAGCACTCAGGCTTCCAGTTGCCCCTGTCCAGTTTATGTTGGAGCTCCCTGCACACTCCGTCCGCTTTCACCCACTGGGCACTTTGCTGGAGAAGCTGCATGGTGGGTTTCGAAATGTCTTTTAACAAGGCAATACCTTCTGTGCAAATCTGACACAGCAGAGCAGCAGAGCTTAAAAAAAAGCATGTTTCTGGTCGCTTTGAAATTTTTGATGCTCCTCTGAATTCTTTCTTTTCGCCATCTCCACACAACTAGCTAGGTAGTTGCTTGAAACTGAGCGTGACAGGTTACCATAGAAACGTAGTTTGCCGTTGATTGGTGTCGCGACAATTGCACACAGCACAGCATACATGCACTGTCTTTAGTAACTTGAAATATATTTTTGTAAACTGACTTTTCATTAACTTCTGTAGGCTGTACAACAGAGGAATTGTAATTGACTGCATTTTCTGCAGGAAACTGAACTCTAGTGATGTGACTAGGTTTTTAACGATCATATGTTGGTAAAGGGTGAGACACCTGGCGAGCCACACGATTTTTGTCAAAGAGCCATAGTTCTAGTGAGCCACGATGATGAGGAAAAATCCTTCAGAGGAGCCAGACTCAAAAGGGAACCTGTCGTCACCTGGGTGACACCGGATCATGCGATTATAAATAATTACCATGTTTATGAAGTTTGCACAATCCTTAATAAATCAGGGTCTCGGTTAGGCAGCACAGTTTGGAGTCAGATTTTTTTTTCTTTTGGTGAAACAAACACAGCCTTAAATATTACAAATAATGTCAGCAGTAAACTGAATGATAAATAACTCTCTGCATTAAGGATGTTCTACTGCTAATTGTCCTGCTAATGAATCACAGAGAACTGATTATTAAGAAACATCAAAGTCCACATTGTTGGAGTTTGTTAGCTTGTTTCATCATATTATCATATTAATTGTAGCTGCACTAAATGTTTCTAAAAGAATCTGAGAGTCACTTCATCCAGGCTTTAACTCGGTGTTCATTTCCACTCCTCAGGTTCCAGCATCGTTCATGGACAGAAAGTTCTGGGAGAAATTGTTTGGTTTCCGATACACAGCGCTCCCTACAGGCCACATACAGACAGCCATGTGAACAGGGAACTGATCTGAGGTCAGCACATTATTGTGTGATGGCTGCTTGTTTCTGACGGACAGCGTTTCCCGCAGATGGTAATTAGACTCGGAATAAAATTGGACAGAAGGGAGCTAGTGTGAGAGTTTTGTAGAGAGTGAAGAGTCTTGATTCTGATGATGGGCTGTGTGGATCAGGATGGAGCTGAAGCTCCTCTCGACACCTGTAAGTTACTCACAATTCACAGAGAGGTTTTAGTGGAACACGTGAAAAATACACAGTGCATTTTAGACAATCTGAAGATGAATGGCTTCATCTGCAATGAAGACATCGAGATCATCCTACGTTCAGCCACTAAAACAGAGCAGGTACTAAAATCTCTCTTTCTCTCTCTTCTCTCTCTCTCTCTCACACACATTTAAATATGTTTTTCCTTGATCTTAAAGGCCAAATAACCCTTGTATATTTAGGTGCGTAAAATCTTGGAGTTGGTGCAGAGTAAAGGTGAAGAAGCCTCTGCATATTTTATTCACATTCTCCACCAGGCGTATGACGCCTTCATTGACCTTCAGCCTTGGTTTAACACAATTCATTACAAACCTGCGAAGTGTGTGAAGGACATACCTGTGATTAACACTGACCCCAGTGAGTGTTTTAATTAAAATCACATAGAAATTATTTCACAACCAAATAATTACTGCATTAACACTGGTTCTGTGTTCAGTTAGCAGATACAGTGAAAAACTCAGACAGGAACTCGGCAGGGACACTCAGTTCCTCGTCTCATACTCTCAGAAGGAGGAAACACGATTGGAGGAGCTTTACACAGACACACAGATGGAAATCCTGAATGAGCAAGGAGAGAGTCTGGGCTTCCTGAAGAGTCTGGATGAGATTCTGGGAGAAGAAGGTGTGTTTAACCAGCAGGCAGAGACCATCTTGATCACGGGTGATGCTGGAGTGGGAAAATCCATTGTGCTCCAGAGACTCCAGAACCTGTGGTCCAAAAGAGAGCTGAACACCAGAGCAAAGTTCTTCTTCACATTCAGATGCAGGATGTTCAGCACCTTTAAAGAGACTGATGAGATCTCACTGAAGGATCTAATATTCAAACATAATTGTTATCCAGATGGAGACCCAGATGGCGAGGTGTTCAGCTACATCCTGCGATTTCCAGAGTCCATACTTTTCACGTTTGATGGATATGATGAAATCCAGATGGACTTTGATTTAGAAAACATGCCAGAAGTGGTGTCTCCTGAGGAAAGGACACACCCACTTTTAGTTCTCATGAACCTACTGACAGGAAAATTGCTCAGAGGTTCCAGAAAAATCCTAACGGCTCGGACAGGCACAGAAATCCAGAGCAGAGTGATCCGGAAGAAAGTTTTTCTTAGAGGTTTCTCACCAGAAAATCTGAGACAATATCTGTCTCATCATTTTCCCCTGCAGGAGCAGAGGGACTTGGTTTCTGTGCAGCTGGAAGCGAACCCTCACCTCTGTGGTCTCTGCTCTTTCCCATTGTTCAGCTGGATCATTTTCAAGAGCTTTAAGCACCTTCAGAGTATGTATGATGATGTTGAGCTGCCAGACTCATGCATCACTCTCACCAACATCTTCCTCCTGCTGTCAGAGGTGTTCCTGAGCCGGACCAGTAAGAGTGCTGGACTCCTGAGGAGAAGCACACGCTGCACCGCAGACACATTTAAATCAGGGCTGAAGATGCTCTCTGCCTTTGCTAAGCTTGCACTGCTGGGTCTGGAAAAGAGCAGCTTCATTTACACCCACGATGAGGTTTCATCTTGTGGCCTGAGCGACGACGACGTACAGGTCGGATTTCTGAGGCCCGTCAGCCACTACAATGCATGTGGCACTTCAGCAACATACGAGTTCCTCCATGTGACACTGCAGGCATTTCTGGCTGCATTCTGTCTCGTCTTGGATCTGCACGTTATTCCTGATGGGATCCTGAGGTTCTTCTCTAAGTGTGAGTACCATAAGTCATCCCATTTGTCCTGCCTGTCCTGTTTGGGGACGTCATCTCATCCTAGAAATTCAGATCCCTTTCAGACGAATGAGCATTTTCAGTTCTCAAACCTGTTCTTGTGTGGCCTGCTGTCCAAATCCAATGCCGTCCTCCTGGAGCACCTTGTTCCGCCATCATCCCTGAAGACAAAGCGAAAGATGTTGAAGTCCTACCTTTCCTCCAGCGTAAAGACACACCTGAGTGGCCTGCCTCGCAGCCCAAGCACTGACATCAAGGGAAATAAAGTACATGTGATGCCAAACTTCCTGTGGATGCTGCGCTGTATATTTGAGACACACAGCGAGGACGTGGCTCGTGTCACAGCTAAAGGAATCGCAGTAGGTTACCTCAAACTGGCATACTGTAACATCTACTCAGCCGACTGTAGCGCTCTCAACTTCGTCCTTCATCATCACAGGAAGTGTTTAGCAGTCGATATGGACAACAACAACATCAGCGACTATGGTGTGAAGCAGCTCATTCCTTTGTTCAGCAAATTGACCGTAGTAAGGTATGACAGTTTTAAACAGCTCACCTATAAAAACTTTCCCAGTGGATGTACCCTGTTCCCTATGTTACCTTGTTTTCCAGCATTACCAGTGCCTTTCCCACCTTTTCCCAGTGTTCATCTTCCTGGTTGCATGAATGCTACTACTTTTAGAGAAATGTGAGGTCACATGGTGACCCCTGATCAGGATGAAGCAGTTACATGCACCTTTTGTGTAAATGTTTCAGGTTTTGTGTGAATCAGCTCACCGACAGCAGTGTGGAAGTTTTGGCTGCAGAACTCACCAAACAGAAAATCGTTAAGGTTTTGGGGTAATTTCATTTAAACTAAAGAATATTAGCTTTGTATTTATTTATTTATTACGTTGGATATAAATTCGTTATCAAATGTTTATCTGTTAATACATTTATAGACTTTACAAGAATCACATCACGGATGTCGGAGCCAAACTGGTGGCACAGATAATCGACGAGTGTCCTCACCTTAGAACTGTCAAGTAGGAATGCATTGATATTACATTTTAAACACTGTTTTAAACAATGTTACTCAGCAGTGTTTCCAAGTTGCTTAGTTTCATTGTTCTCTGTCACATTATGTCTTGTCTGCTTGTGTTCTAAATGACTTCATTCGATTTTCTTGGCTCTAGTTCATAGTTTCATTGTTTGTGTGTATTTGTGGAGTTTCTGTCTTCCATCATGACTCCACTTTACAACTGTTTATAAATTATAATGATTAATGATTTGTGTAATGTTTTTTGATGTGTGTAGGCTGGGATATAATTATATCACAGCTGTGGGTGCGACCTTTCTTGCTGAAGCTATTCGGAAAAGCAAATCCATCTTCGAAGTCGGGTAAAACAACAACTCACAGACCCACAAGCACAAATATTAAACCTGAATAAACTAATAAAAATGTGCAGTTCTGCTTTAACATACATTTGTGTTTAGCATGTGGGGGAACAGCATTGGAGACGACGGTGCTCACGCTTTTGCTGAGGCAATAAAGAACCATAGCAGCTTAACGAATCTCAGGTGCATTTCATTATTAAACTATATCAGGTGTACAGGTGGGATAATCGTTAGGGGAAATGAAAATACCAAAGAAATGATCTCACGCTAGTGAACAGTGTTTTAATCAGAATTCACGTTACTGGGATGTTTAAGACTAAATATATTAACTGTTATTTTAACATGTAAATTAAATTAACAATTTTTCTTTCTGTAACTTTGTTATTGTTAGTCTGTCGGCAAACGGGATCACCTCTGAGGGAGGAACAAGTTTAGCGAGAGCTCTAACGCTAAATTCCAGCCTTCACATCTTCTGGTGCTCATCACCTTCTTTACATCTCACTCATTTTAGTGCCACATGTTTACTTTACTACATGTAAAAGACGTGTTAAAGTGTGTGTGTGTGTGTGTGTCATGTGCATATGTGCAGTATATTAATATGTATTTAATGTGTATAAATAGGAACACTGTTGGGTGTATTACATGTAATTTACAGTTTAGTGTTTTTCAGGCTGATTCAAAACAACATCTCGGATGATGCAGCGGTGGAGCTAGCCAAAGCGTTTCAGAAGAATTCAGCACTTACACACCTCATGTACGAGCCCAGGCCACACACACTTTTTACTGTACCCTTGTCCACTTTCCCATGGTTCAGACCCCTTGGGAATCTTGAAGGTCATTTCATACTTTATCTGCTCAAGTGTTAGATGAAGATTGAGATAACATCACTGTATCACTGTAGACTTCAGGAACTTCACCTGGGCATAAGAACTCACTGTTAAATTTTCAGTTGTTTTGGTCTCTGTTACTGGGGTACGAAGAAAAAAACCTTCAGGACACAAGCCTGGAGTGTACTCTGTAATAAGTGCAGCACTGTCTAATATTAATAATCTTTATTTAGATTATTATAAATTTATATTTATATAATTATAATTAGAACTGAAATGTCACCCCACAGTTTCCTATTTGCTGACACAGGATCATGCGTACAGAATAAATTATATCAGAAAGTGTGTTTTTATAAATTATTGTGTATTGTGCATTGATGTGCTGATCTTATTGAATCTAACCCTAAATATTTGTGTGTGTGTGTGTGTCTTCAGGTTAATTGACAATCAGTTTTCGGCTCGTGGAGTTGACCAGCTCA
>CM022771.1:23650194-23652694 GCA_012411365.1 Ameiurus melas | reverse complement strand
ACAAACTGATCACAAAAAGAGGTGTGGTCACTGGTGAAGGGTGTGGTCACTGGAGAAGGGTGTGGTCATTGGTGAAGGGTATGGTCACTGGTGAAGGGTGTGGTCACTGGTGAAGGGTGTGGTCATTGGCAGAGCCAGAATAGGAAAAACATAAAACAAAAATTCTGTGGCATTTTGAGGAAAATGAGTTTCTCTGTACATACATTCTCATACCTCACGTCCATACACACAAAGCTATGTGTGTGTGTGTGTGTGTGTGTGTGTGTGTGTGTGTGTGTGTGTGTGTGTGTGAAATCATCTCTAAATATCAACAATGTGTAAACAATTCTAATAAAATTTTTAAATAATATTATTGTTAAGTGTGACATTCCCCTTATTTACACACACACACACACACACACACACACACACACACACACAACTTAGACAGGAATAATTTAAAAGAACAGAGCTGACTCTGCATCATTCATATCTTTTCTTCATTCTTAGGGAAAACAACCTGCAACAAAACACACACACACACACACAGAGAGAGAGAGAGAGAGAGAGAGAGAGAGAGATAGAGTTTAATCTTGGGAGAAAAATCTCCCATAGTGACCAGCAGAGGGCGTATAGACTCACTCAGTATCTGTCTCACTCTCTCCCTCATACACACACACACACACACACACACACACAAATCGGATTTAAAAAAGAGTTACCTGTCATTGTTTACCACATGAAGCTCCTTTGCTGTTTGTTTTGATGTTAGTGATATTCAACTCAGGCTGCAGTTTCAAACTCGTCACTGAGAAGATGGAGGAGACTAAGAACACACACACTCTCATTAACATTTCTGATCAAGTCTCGAAAAAACAAAAACAATAGTAGATTCGAACAAAAATAGTGTGTGTGTACGTTACTGACTGTCTGAGATCTCCCTCAGTTTAGCGGTCAGCTGGTTGAAGAACTCGTGCTGCAGCGCTGTGTGAGCAGAAACACGCTTCTTCGGGAAACACTGAAGAAACCTGGAGGCTAAGTCTTCAGCATGATCCACATGACCTAACCTACACACACACACACACACACACAAACATTACACATACACACCCACACACACACACAAACATTACACACACACAGTTTAATGTAGTTAAACTCACTTGTTCCAGGCTTGTCTAAGTTTTTTGGCGCTATAGACGGGAAACCGATCTGCAGAAGAAACACAAACACATAATTTTTGTTTTTTCCAGACTTGAACAGAAATGTTAGATTGTGTGTGTGTGTGTGTTTGTATGAGTATGGGTTTGTGTGTTTGTATGAATGTGTGTTTGTGTGTGTGTGTGTGTGTGCGTGCATGGGTGTGTGTGTGTGTGTGTGGGGGGGGTGTTCTCACCTGGTTTGAAGTGAGGAAGCGAGTGCACACCTGGCCATGTTTCTTCAGATGGAGTACCAAGTACCTGCAGATAGACAGATAGAGTGTGTGTGAGAGAGAGAGAGACAGACAGACAGAGAGTGTGATTAGAAACCTAATCAATAGATTCCATCTAACACAATTCACGGTTAACAAAATCGATGTAAACTCTGTAGTAGAACAAACAAATGAAATTTCAAAATTGTGTAGTTAAAGAGCTAAACAAAAATCTAGGGACGCAATCTGGTTTGATAAAGAGGACAAAACGAAAAGAAAACTACTCGGACTGCTCACCAACCAGAAACTCAGAGATTCATGTAAGGCCGAAATTAGACAAATCCACACACCCTAATCAACAGCACATACACACTATTATTCCTATTATAATTTATTTTATTTTATCCTATTATTTATTTATTTATTTTTTAATTCTCCTTTGTTATCTATATTGATGCTTTGGCATTATTGTATGTAAACAATCATGCCAATGAAGTACTTTGAACTGAATTGAATTGAGAGAGAGAGAGAGAGAGAGAGAGAGAGACAGATAGTGAGAGAGAGAGACAGAAAGCGAGAGAGTTTAATCTTGATAGTGAAACTTAGAGGAAAATCTCCAATAGTGACCAGCAGAGGGTGTAGAGACTCACTCAGTATCTGTCTCTCTCTCTCACCCTCCCTCATACACACACACACAAATCACAAACCCTCTCTGTCTGTCTGTCTCCCCTGCAGTGCGTTGTGGGTAAATAGACAGATCCTTCAAGGTATCATGTAGCATGTGGCATTTCTTAAACTCAGCAACTCACAACTGGGGTTCCACAGGGGTCAGTTCTGGGTCCACTGCTCTTTTCTATCTACACTACATCTCTGGGGCAGGTGATTGAGTCTCATGGCTTCTCATACCACTGCTATGCTGATGACACCCAGCTCTATTTGTCCTTCCAGCCTGACGATACATCTGTCTCTGCACGCATCTCTTCTTGCCTGTTAGACATCTCGGTCTGGATGAAGGAACACCATCTAAAGCTCAACCTCGGAAAATCTGAGCTTCTCGTCATCCCAGCCTATCCCTCAATCAACCAGAACATCACTGTTCAGCTCAGCTCA
>CM022771.1:23632694-23645194 GCA_012411365.1 Ameiurus melas | reverse complement strand
AGGTGTCCCGGGTAAAGAGGGGATTAGGTGACCCGGGTAAAGAGGGGATTAGGTGTCCCGGGTAAGAGGGGATTAGGTGTCCCGGTAAAGAGGGGATTAGGTGACCCGGGTAAAAAGGGGATTAGGTGTCCCGGGTAAAGAGGGGATTAGGTGTCCCGGGTAAAGAGGGGATTAGGTGACCGGGTAAAGAGGGGATTAGGTGTCCCGGGTAAAGAGGGGATTAGGTGTCCCGGGTAAAGAGGGGATTAGGTGTCCCATGTAAAGAGGGGATTACGTGTCCCATGTAAAGAGGGGATTACGTGTCCCATGTAAAGAGGGGATTACGTGTCCCATGTAAAGAGGGGATTAGGTGTCCCGGGTAAAGAGGGGATTAGGTGTCCCGGGTAAAGAGGGGATTAGGTGTCCCATGTAAAGAGGGGATTAGGTGACCCATGTAAAGAGGGGATTAGGTGACCCGGGTAAAGAGGGGATTAGGTGACCCAGATAAAGAGGGGATTAGGTGAGCCTAATAAAGAGGGGATAAGATGACTCGGGTAAAGAGGGGATTACGGGATTAGGTGACCCAGGTAAAGAGGGGATAAGGTGACCCAGGTAAAGAGGGGATAAGCTGACCCTGGTAAAGAGAGGATTAGATGACCCGGGTAAAGAGGGGATAAGGTGACCCAGGTAAAGAGGGGATAAGGTGACCCAGGTAAAGAGGGGATTAGATGACCCGGGTAAAGAGGGATTAGGTGACCCGGGTAAAGAGGGGATTAGGTGACCCGGGTAAAGAGGGATTAGGTGACCCGGGTGAAGAGGGATTAGGTGAGCCGGGTAAAGAGGGATTAGTGAGGTGACCCGGGTAAAGAGGGGATTAGGTGAGCCGGGTAAAGAGGGATTAGGTGACCCGGGTAAAGAGGGATTAGGTGAGCCGGGTAAAGAGGGATTAGGTGACCTGGGTAAAGAGGGATTAGGTGACCCAGGTAAAGAGGGGATTAGGTGAGCCGGGTAAAGAGGGATTAGGTGACCCGGGTAAAGAGGGATAAGGTGACCCAGGTAAAAGGGGATTAGGTGAGCCGGGTAAAGGGGGGGATTAGGTGTCCCGGGTAAAGGGGATTAGGTGAGCCGGGTAAAGAGGGATTAGGTGAGCCGGGTAAAGAGGGATTAGGTGAGCCGGGTAAAGAGGGATTAGGTGACCCGGGTAAAGAGGGGATTAGGTGAGCCGGGTAAAGAGGGATTAGGTGACCCGGGTAAAGAGGGGATTAGGTGAGCCGGGTAAAGAGGGATTAGGTGACCTGGGTAAAGAGGGATTAGGTGACCCAGGTAAAGAGGGGATTAGGTGACCCAGGTAAAGAGGGGATTAGGTGAGCCGGGTAAAGAGGGGATTAGGTGACCCGGGTAAAGAGGGATAAGGTGACCCAGGTAAAGAGGGGATTAGGTGAGCCGGGTAAAGAGGGATTAGGTGACCCGGGTAAAGAGGGGATTAGGTGAGCCGGGTAAAGAGGGATTAGGTGACCCGGGTAAAGAGGGATTAGGTGAGCCGGTTAAAGAGGGGATAAAGTGACCCAGGTAAAGAGGGATTAGGTGAGCCGGGTAAAGAGGGATTAGGTGACCCGGGTAAAGAGGGATTAGGTGACCCGGTTAAAGAGGGGATAAAGTGACCCAGGTAAAGAGGGATTAGGTGACCCAGGTAAAGAAAGGGAAGATGTGCATAGATCCACAGGAATGAAACTGTCCAAGGGACAATTACAACCCGGAATCTCCACAATACTGGCCAAAACAAAGCCATTGCGAAAAAAAAAACCCTATCAAGTCATGTTTGGAAGACTTAGCTAACATCTGGGTAGTAGATTCTCTAGTCTGAAGAGAGCAGAACCGAATACTGTAGGAGAAAAACACTGCAGCTCAACACTCTAAGAACACCAACCTCACTGTAAAGCATGGCAGAGTTAGCATTATGGAGCACAAGTTCATCTTCCAGTAGGACCTTAAACACATCTCTAAACTACACTCAAGTGGTTTAAAATCAAGAACCTGAATGTCCTACTGTGACCTAAAGCTCAGACAGATGCAAAAGTGTGGGATGTGATTCTAAATGAATCATGTTCATTTGATTCAGATTTTGATTCATATGATTCAGAATATTTAAATGATGTTTTAAATACATTAATCTCTCAGTTCTCTCGATTTGTGTTTCTCACCCTCTCTGATAGCAGTGAAAGGTGTTCCTTCCTCCTCCTGCAGCCGAATCACCTTCAGAGCTACCAGCTTCCCGTTCACCCTGTACACACACACACACACACACACACACACACCAAACACACACACCCCAAACACACACACACACACCCCAAACACACACAACCCCAAAACAAAAACCCCCCAAACACACACAGACACACACCCCCAAACACACACAACAGATACCCCAAACACACACACACACACCCCAAACACACACACATACAAACATGCCACACACACACATCCCAAACACACACACCCCACAACACACACACCCCACACACAAACATGCCACACACACACACACACACATCACACACCCCACACACACCCCAAACAAACACACACACCCCACACACACACACAAGGGATACATTCAGAGAAGCCACATAAACCATAATTATTCTGAAATTATAAAAATGTATAAAGTTAGAGCACCCACACCCAAACACCCAAACACACACACACACACACACAGACAGACAGACAGAAGCCATACTTGCTCTTCCCCTTGTAAACAGTGGCATATGAACCCTCTCCAAGTTTCTCTAGTTTCTCGTATGAATCAACCTTCCCAAACTTTGGACTGGTTGGCTGCACAGAAACATGGAAAAAAAACACAAGTATGATCTTCAACATTAACACACAACCTCGAAAATCATCACACATCATCACAGTCTCACACATCCTCACACATCTCACATCCCTACACAACCTCACACATCATTCATCCTCACACAATCTGGTCCAATATCACAGCTTACAGAATCTCACACAACCTCATCCATCCTTCCACCTCTTCAGGCATCCTCACTCATCATCCATTCTCACACAACCTCACACATTAACACCTAACCTCACATCCTCATCAAACTTCACACACCCTCACACCCACCCATACACACACACACACACAGCCTCCCCCCACCCCAGGATGATTTACCAGACACACACACTCACTCACCCACACCCACACACACCAAGTCACACTCACACAGACTCACACTCACACACTCTGACTCACACACACACACACACACACACACACACTCACGCTCAGACTCACACTCACTCACACAAACATACACTCACACTCACTCACACTCACGGAGCTGGGGCTGGAGTGACGGCGGAGTTTGGGTGACTCTGTGTGTGTGTTGCTCCCCGAGGCGTTGATGCAGGCGTTGTTCTCCGAGTGCACTCTCTTCACCTGGCTAGTGTGTTTATCAAAGGGCTCGAAGCCGCTCTGAGTGCGCTGGACTCGCGCCCGGCGTTCCTCAGGGATCGAATCCAGGGGCCTGAAGAGCGAGTCCGAACCCTGGCACCCTCGAGTGGACATCTTGGAGACGCATATCTGAGGGGAAATGAATTTAATTTTGTGACATTCAATTAATTGAAGTAATTTTGGGATATTAATTACATTTTCATTTTGAGAAGAAAAAAACACATTCTCAGCATTTTTACTACGGTGTAACTGCAGAGAGAACTGTTAACACATACAATGCATTTCTGCTCTTAAAGAAGAGTCATCCATCAAAATAATACACAAAGTCAAATGTCCATGTCACACACAGCTATACACGTGGTGTGTGTGGAGCATGGAGTGTGTTGAACTGCACAGACGGAGTCGTGTCACATCGACATTCTGATTAAATATTTACTGGCATTATAGAAACGCTGCTCTAATTACTGCAACGCACTGCAAGCTCACAGCAGGCCGAGTTACACACACATGCACACACACATTACACACACGAGCTATCAGATGCATGAGTGTGTCTAAATCATGGTGTGTGTGTGTGTGTCATTGTCCTTTTCACAAATGGGCCCTTGAGGACAATATGATTCAGATTCAAGTGTTGCTCTGTCTCAGTTTTAATACTTTATTGATGTGTGTGTGTGTGTGTGTGTAATCACCCTATTAAGTATCATTCACAGCTCTCAGAAAACCACTTCACCCTGAAGAGCGAAGGTTTCTCTTCACCAAACAGTCTCATTTATAAAGCATTAGGCTTTCATTAATCAGGCTGTGTCCCAATTCACACTCACTCCCTCATTCACTCTCCTCTCAGTCAACCGCTCTGTTTCCTGTCTGTTTGCTGTCAGCACTGTTACTATCCCTGGGGTTGTGTGTGCGTTTCTGTGGCTGTGTTGATAAATTACACCTTTATCTTTATTCAGGGAAAGAAGAAAATATCTGGACTATTTTCCCAAACAGACTGAGATTCTCTCGGAGTAAATCCTGGTCTAAGGTCATGGATCCACTCTCGATAATCACAGTTCTTAACAGTGAACATAAACAGCACAAACCGATCCTCCTGAGGTCTAACAGAAGGCTCCTCCTATACCCCTCCTGAAATATATAAGCCCCTCCCCTTTCTTTCAGAAGTCTATAAGCTCCTCCTCATGTCCATTTGAAGTGTATAAGCCCCTCCCCCTACTTAACTGAAGTCTATAAGCTCCTCCTGTTCCTAGTCTGAGGAAGTCTCTTGAGCTATTGTTGAGGGAGTCTTTCCTGCTGAAGAACCTGTTCCACTGCACACTCTGTTACACACTCTGTTACACGCTGCATTACACACTGAGTTACACACTGAGTTACACTGTTACACGCTGCATTACACACTCTGTTACACACTGCGTTGCACACTCTGTTACACGCTGCGTTACACACTGAGTTACACACTTTGTTACACACTGTGTTACACTGTTACACGCTGCGTTACACACTCTGTTACACGCCGCGTTACACACTCTGTTAAACACTCTGTTACACACTCTGTTACACTGTTACACGCTGTGTTACACACTTTGTTACACACTGTGTTACACTGTTACACGCTGCGTTACACACTCTGTTACACGCTGCATTACACACTCTGTTAAACACTCTGTTACACTCTGTTACACTGTTACACGCTGTGTTACACACTTTGTTACACACTCTGTTACACTGTTACACACTGTGTTACATACTGCGTTACACACTCTGTTACACACTGCATTACATACTGCATTACACACTCTATTACACACTGTTACACACTCTGTTACACACTCTGTTACACGCTGCGTTACACACTCTGTTACACTGTCACACACTGAGTTACACACTTTGTTACACACTGTGTTACACTGTTACACGCTGCGTTACACACTCTGTTACACGCTGCATTACACACTCTGTTAAACACTCTGTTACACACTCTGTTACACTGTTACACGCTGTGTTACACACTTTGTTACACACTCTGTTACACTGTTACACACTGTGTTACATACTGCGTTACACACTCTGTTACACACTGCATTACATACTGCATTACACACTCTGTTACACACTGTTACACACTCTGTTACACACTCTGTTACACGCTGCGTTACACACTCTGTTACACGCTGCGTTGCACACTGTTACACACACTGTTACACACACTGTTACACACACTGTTACACTCTGCGTTACACACTCTGTTACACTCTGCATTACACACTCTGTTACACGCTGCGTTACACACTCTGTTACACTCTGCGTTACACACTCTGTTGCACACTCTGTTACACGCTGCGTTACACACTGAGTTACACACTCTGTTACACACTCTGTTACACTGTTACACGCTGCGTTACACACTCTGTTACACGCTGCGTTACACAATCTGTTACACGCTGCATTACACACTCTGTTACACACTCTGTTGCACACTCTGTTACACTGTTACACACTGTGTTACACACTCTGTTACACGCTGCGTTACACACTCTGTTACACGCTGCGTTACACACTCTGTTACACACTGCATTACATAGTGCATTACACACTCTGTTACACACTGTTACACACTCTGTTACACACTCTGTTACACGCTGCGTTCCACACTCTGTTACACGCTGCGTTACACACTCTGTTGCACACACTGTTACACTCTGCGTTACACACTGTTACACTCTGCGTTACACACTGTTACACGCTGTGTTACACACTCTGTTACACTCTGCATTACACACTCTGTTACACACTCTGTTACACACTCTGTTACACGCTGCATTACACACTCTGTTACACACTCTGTTACAGACTCTGTTATACGCTGTGTTACACACTCTGTTACACGCTGCGTTACACACTCTGTTACACTCTGCGTTACACACTCTGTTACACACTCTGTTACACGCTGCGTTACACACTCTGTTACACGCTGCATTACACAATCTGTTACACGCTGCATTACACACTCTGTTAAACACTCTGTTACACACTCTGTTACACTGTTACACGCTGTGTTACACACTTTGTTACACACTCTGTTACACTGTTACACACTGTGTTACATACTGCGTTACACACTCTGTTACACTCTGCGTTACACACTCTGTTACACGCTGTGTTACACAATCTGTTACACGCTGCATTACACACTCTGTTACACACTCTGTTACACGCTGCGTTACACACTCTGTTACATGCTGTTACACTGTTACACTGTTACACGCTGCGTTACACACTCTGTTACACGCTGTGTTACACACTCTGTTACACGCTGCGTTACACACTCTGTTACATGCTGTTACACTGTTAAACTGTTACACGCTGCGTTACATACTGCATTACACACCGTGCGTTACACACTCTGTCAAACACTGTTACAGTTACACACTGCATTACATACTGCGTTACTCACTCTGCTACACGCTGCGTTACACACTCTGTTACACACTCTGTTACACGCTGCGTTATACACTCGTGTGACGCAGAGTGTAACAGAGCGTGTAACGCAGTAAGTAATGCAGTATGTAATGCAGTGTGTAACAGTGTAACAGCGTGTAACAGACTCTGTAACGCAGCGTGTAACAGTGTAACAGAGTGTGTGACGCAGCGTGTAGCAGAGTGTGTAATGCAGTATGTAACGCAGCATGTAACAATGTAACAGCGTGTAACAGAGTCTGTAACGCAGCGTGTAACAGTGTAACAGAGTGTGTAACGCAGCGTGTAACAGAGTGTGTAACAGAGTGTGTAACGCAGCGTGTAGCAGAGTGTGTAATGCAGTATGTAATGCAATGTGTAACTGTAACAGAGTGTATGACAAAGTGTGTAACAGAGTGTGTAACGCAGAGTGTGTAACGCAGTGTGTAACAGTGTAACAGCTTTTTACAGAGTGTGTAACGCAGAGTGTAACGCAGCGTGTAACAGAGCATGTAACGCAGAGTAACAGAGTGTGTAATGCAGTGTGTAATGCAGTGTGTAACAGAGTGTGTAACGCAGCGTTTAACGCAGAGTGTAACAGTGTGTAACGCAGTATGTAATGCAGTGTGTAACAAAGTGTGTAACAGAGTGTGTAACGCTGAGTGTAACAGAGTGTGTAATGCAGAGTGTAACAGAGTGTGTAACGCAGCGTGTAGCAGTGTGTAACGCAGCGTTTAACGCAGTGTGTAACAGAGTGTGTAACGCAGCGTTTAACACAGAGTGTAACAGTTTGTAACGCAGTATGTAATGCAGTGTGTAACAGAGTGTGTAACGCAGCATGTAGCAGAGTGTGTAACGCAGTATGTAATGCAGTGTGTAACAGAGTGTGTAACGCAGTTACATACATACTGCATTACATACTGCGTTACACGCTCTGTTACACTGTTATACTCAGCTTTACACACTCTGTTACACACTGCATTACATACTGCGTTACACACTCTGTTACACTGTTATACTCAGCATTACACACTCTGTTACACACTGCATTACATACTGCGTTACACGCTCTGTTACACTGTTATACTCAGCGTTACACACTCTGTTACACACTGCATTACATACTGCGTTACACACTCTGTTACACTGTTATACTCAGCGTTACACACTCTGTTACACACTGCATTACATACTGCGTTACACACTCTGTTACACTCTGCGTTACACGCTCTGTTACACACTCTTTTACACGCTCTGTTACACGCTGCGTTACACACTCTGTTACACGCTGTGTTACACGCTCTGTTACACACTCTTTTACACGCTCTGTTACACACTGCGTTACACACTCTGTTACACTCTGCGTTACACGCTCTGTTACACACTCTTTTACACGCTCTGTTACACGCTGCGTTACACACTCTATTACACTCTGCGTTACACGCTCTGTTACACACTCTTTTACACGCTCTGTTACACGCTGTGTTACACGCTCTGTTACACACTCTTTTACACGCTCTGTTACACGCTGTGTTACACGCTCTGTTACACACTCTTTTACACGCTCTGTTACACGCTGCGTTACACACTGTGTTACACGCTCTGTTACACACTCTTTTACATGCTCTGTTACACTCTGCGTTACACACTCTGTTACACTCTGCGTTACACACTCTGTTACACTCTGCGTTACACAGTCTGCTACACTCTGCATTACACGCTGCGTTACACACTCTGTTACACGCTGCGTTACACGCTCTGTTACACGCTGCGTTACACGCTCTGTTACACGCTCTGTTACACGCTGCGTTACACACTGCTACACTCTGCGTTACACACTCTGTTACAAGCTCTGTTACACGCTGCGTTACACACTGTTACACGCTGCGTTACACACTCTGTTACACACTGCGTTACACGCTCTGTTACACACTCTGTTACACACTGCGTTACACGCTCTGTTACACGCTCTGTTACACGCTCTGCGCTACACACTCTGTGCTACACACTCTGCGCTACACACTCTGCGCTACACACTCTGCGCTACACACTGCTGCGCTACACACTGTTACACGCTGCGTTACACAATCTGTTACACGCTGCATTACACACTCTGTTAAACACTCTGTTACACACTCTGTTACACTGTTACACGCTGTGTTACACACTTTGTTACACACTCTGTTACACTGTTACACACTGTGTTACATACTGCGTTACACACTCTGTTACACACTGCATTACATACTGCATTACACACACTGTTACACACTGTTACACACTCTGTTACACACTCTGTTACATGCTGCGTTACACACTCTGTTACACTTTGCGTTACACACTCTGTTACACACACTGTTACACTCTGCGTTACACGCTGCGTTACACACTGCTACACTCTGCGTTACACGCTCTGTTACACGCTGCGTTGCACGCTCTGTTACACGCTGCGTTACACACTCTGTTACACTCTGCGTTACACGCTCTGTTACACTGTTACACTCAGCGTTAGACACTCTGTTACACACTGCATTACATACTGCGTTACACACTCTGTTACACTCTGCGTTACACGCTGCGTTACACACTCTTTTACACGCTCTGTTACACGCTGCGTTACATGCTCTGTTACATACTGCGTTACGCGCTCTGTTACACGCTGCGTTACACACTCTGTTACACACTGCATTACATACTCGTTACACGCTCTGTTACACTGTTATACTCAGCGTTACACACTCTGTTACACACTGCATTACATACTGCGTTACACGATCTGTTACACTGTTATACTCAGCGTTACACACTCTGTTACACACTGCATTACATACTGCGTTACACACTCTGTTACACTCTGCGTTACACGCTCTGTTACACACTCTTTTACACGCTCTGTTACACGCTGCGTTACACACTCTGTTAAACTCTGCGTTACACACTCTTTTACACTCTGCGTTACACACTCTGCGTTACACGCTCTGTTAAACTCTGCGTTACACACTCTTTTACACTCTGCGTTACACACTCTGCGTTACACGCTCTGCTACACTCTGCGTTACACGCTCTGTTACACGCTGCGTTACACGCTGTTACACGCTGCGTTACACACTGTTACACGCTGCGTTACACACTCTGTTACACGCTGCGTTACACACTCTGTTACACGCTGCGTTACACACTCTGCTACACTCTGCGTTACACACTCTGTTACACGCTGCGTTACACACTGTTACACGCTGCGTTACACGCTCTGTTACACGCTCTGTTACACGCTCTGTTACACTCTGCGTTACACGCTCTGTTACACGCTGCGTTACACACTCTGTTACACGCTGCATTACACACTATGTTACACACTATGTTACACACTCTTTTACACACTCTGTTACACTCTGCGTTACACGCTCTGTTACACGCTGCATTACACACTCTGTTACACACTCTTTTACACACTCTGTTACACGCTGCGTTACACACTCTGTTACACTCTGCATTACACACTCTGTTACACTCTGCGTTACACACTCTTTTACACACTCTGTTACACGCTGCAGAGTGTACACACTCTACACACTCTGTTACACTCTGCATTACACACTCTGTTACACACTCTGTTACACACTCTGTTACACTCTCTGTTACACTCTCTGCTACACTCTCTGCTACACTCTGCATTACACACTGCCATTGTTATGCTGCTGCAGGAAGGAGGTAATACACACTTTCAAGTCAATAGGGATATTGGACAAGTGTGAGTTAATAGAAGACCACAGTGTTTGACAAATGACCAAGTGGAATCTATGGGGAAAATATGTGTGTGTGTGTGTGTGAGTGTGAGCGAGAGAGAGATCAAGCTGATGATGATGATGATGTACAGTGATGTGTGTATCACAGTAGCAAACATACACACGTCATGGAACACACGCATGCCAAGTCACGACACGCGTGCGTGTGCATGTGTTTGTGTGTGTGCACACTCCTTAGAATTACACACACTGTACTGCATCTGAGAGCTGCATGCAGGGAGACAGACAGATAGAATAAGACAGTGAGACAGATACAGGAAGAAGACTGGATATCAGAGATACAGTGAGAGAAAAAAACAAAGAAAGAGAGAGAGAGAGAGAGAGAGACAGAATGCTTCATCACCTTACCTTATATTCAGAGTCTGTTTGCTGGATGCAGCTACAGCGGAGAAGACGCATCCACTCAGACCATCTCTCTCTCTCTATGTGTCTGTATATCTCTGTATCTCTGTATCTTCTCTCTCTCTCTCTCTCTGTGTCTGTCTGTCTTTCTCTCACTCACCGCCTCAGCAGGCTGGAACCCCACGGTCCGTACCAAATAAGGAAGGATGGGGGGGGAGTCTCTCCTGAAGTGGTAGATCAGCGTGCGTGCGTGTGTGTGTGTCCTCGTGTTCCCTTATCCAGTCTGAGAAAGATGAGCTCTATCCAGCAGCCCCTGTGTGTGTGTGTAGATGGTACAGTCTGGAGCAGTTTGAGGAAGCAGAGAGAAGCAATTGTAGCGTCTGCAGCAGGAACAGCAAGTTTACACACACACACACACACACACAGAGAAACACAACTGATCTCTCACCAGTCCCCTTCATTTTGTGTAGTTTCAGTGAAATGCAATCCTCGGGGGGCGGAGGAGCTTCATCAGGTCCCATGGACTCTCTCTCTCTCTCTCTCTCACACACACACACACACACACACAGCTGCAGCAATTACAAAATCATGGGAATGCAATGAGAAACGCTGTCGCTGCTCAATTAAAATGCCATAGTGTACACTTCTCCCTGAAGTGCACTGACATCATCCTTCATTTTTACACTGCTGCTCATTTAGTGAAATTTCCTGCGCTGGAGAGAATATAAACCCTGCTGTGATGTCTGAGGAACGTTTATGAGATCTCAGCCCCTTCCTCCATGAAGAACTCCTTCACACTCTCCGATACCGTCTTTAATTCACAGCCCAGTGTCAAACAAGTCATTACAAAGCACTGAACAGCCAAACCCTTGTTGATGTGGAATATGTTTGGAGTCGTTGGGGAATCTGATTGTGATATTTTTGTTTACTTTGTTTTTCACTACGATAATCAGTTAAACACGGGACTTTACACGCGTGCAGCTGATTATTTTTACCTCCAACAAACGGGAAATGTTTAAAAGCAACTCCAAAGTTACTGAAGAGATCCAAAAACAGCAATGTGTTGAAGGACATGAGTGTGTCTGCATTTTGATATTTATTATTTATCAAGTATTATATTTAGAAGTTTATTTGAATAAGTTTTTATGAAGTGATTTTCATTAGAGAGAGAAAACCATTGTGCGAAATGTTTAATTTGTAAAACAATTTCTGCTTGTTTTCTTGAAGGGTGCCAATACTTCACTTCACGGTTTGGTAGCTTGCTATCTCTGTGAATGGCTTCTCCCCTACAACCCGACCCGCTCGCTCAGGTCCTCTGCGCCCAGAAACTCCTCTGTCCCTAAATTCCACCTCATTTCTATAAGTGGCAGATCATGCCGCGTAGTAAAACCCAACATCTGGAATTGACTCCTCTTACTCCCCCTTAACATCACTTCTGTCTCAGAGTT
>CM022771.1:23620194-23630194 GCA_012411365.1 Ameiurus melas | reverse complement strand
TGAGTGTATAGTGAGTGTATACTGAGTGTATAGTGAGTGTATACTGAGTGTATACTGAGTGTATAGTGAGTGTATAGTGAGTGTATAGTGAGTGTACACTGAGTGTACACTGAGTGTATAGTGAGTGTACACTGAGTGTATAGTGAGTGTATAGTGAGTGTATAGTGAGTGTATAGTGAGTGTATACTGAGTGTATAGTGAATGTATAGTGAGTGTATACTGAGTGTATACTGAGTGTATACTGAGTGTATAGTGAGTGTACACAGTGTATACTGAGTGTACAGTGAGTGTATACTGAGTGTATACTGAGTGTATACTGAGTGTATACTGAGTGTACACTGAGTGTATAGTGAGTGTATAGTGAGTGTATACTGAGTGTATAGTGAGTGTATAGTGAGTGTATACTGAGTGTATACTGAGTGTATACTGAGTGTATAGTGAGTGTATACTGAGTGTATAGTGAGTGTACACTGAGTGTATAGTGAGTGTATACTGAGTGTATAGTGAGTGTATAGTGAGTGAATACTGAGTGTATACTGAGTGTATAGTGAGTGTATAGTGAGTGTATACTGAGTGTATAGTGAGTGTATACTGAGTGTATAGTGAGTGAATACTGAGTGTATACTGAGTGTATAGTGAGTGTATAGTGAGTGTATACTGAGTGTATAGTGAGTGTATACTGAGTGTATACTGAGTGTATACTGAGTGTATAGTGAGTGTATAGTGAGTGTATACTGAGTGTATAGTGAGTGTATACTGAGTGTATACTGAGTGTATACTGAGTGTATACTGAGTGTATACTGAGTGTATACTGAGTGTATACTGAGTGTATACTGAGTGTATAGTGAGTGTATACTGAGTGTATACTGAGTGTATAGTGAGTGTATACTGAGTGTATAGTGAGTGTACACTGAGTGTATACTGAGTGTATAGTGAGTGTATACTGAGTGTATACTGAGTGTATACTGAGTGTATAGTGAGTGTATACTGAGTGTATACTGAGTGTATAGTGAGTGTATAGTGAGTGTATACTGAGTGTATACTGAGTGTATAGTGAGTGTACACTGAGTGTATACTGAGTGTATACTGAGTGTATAGTGAGTGTATACTGAGTGTATACTGAGTGTATACTGAGTGTATAGTGAGTGTATACTGAGTGTATAGTGAGTGTATAGTGAGTGTATACTGAGTGTATACTGAGTGTATACTGAGTGTATAGTGAGTGTATACTGGCGCTATAGTGAGCGTATAGTGGTATAATGTGAGGTGTACACTGAGTGTATACTGAGTGTATACTAGGTGTATACTGAGTGTATACTGAGTGTATACTGAGTGTATAGTGAGTGTATACTGAGTGTATAGTGAGTGTACACTGAGTGTATAGTGAGTGTATAGTGAGTGTATAGTGAGTGTACACTGAGTGTATAGTGAGTGTATACTGAGTGTATAGTGAGTGTATAGTGAGTGTATACTGAGTGTATACTGAGTGTATAGTGAGTGTACACTGAGTGTATAGTGAGTGTATACTGAGTGTATAGTGAGTGTATACTGAGTGTATACTGAGTGTATAGTGAGTGTATAGTGAGTGTATACTGAGTGTATACTGAGTGTATACTGAGTGTATACTGAGTGTATACTGAGTGTATAGTGAGTGTATACTGAGTGTATACTGAGTGTATAGTGAGTGTATACTGAGTGTATAGTGAGTGTATAGTGAGTGTATACTGAGTGTATAGTGAGTGTATAGTGAGTGTATACTGAGTGTATACTGAGTGTATACTGAGTGTATAGTGAGTGTATACTGAGTGTATACTGAGTGTATAGTGAGTGTACACTGAGTGTATAGTGAGTGTATCACTGAGTGTATAGTGAGTGTATACTGAGTGTATAGTGAGTGTATAGTGAGTGAATACTGAGTGTATACTGAGTGTATAGTGAGTGTATAGTGAGTGTATACTGAGTGTATAGTGAGTGTATACTGAGTGTATACTGAGTGTATAGTGAGTGTATACTGAGTGTATAGTGAGTGTATAGTGAGTGTATACTGAGTGTATAGTGAGTGTACACTGAGTGTATACTGAGTGTATACTGAGTGTATAGTGAGTGTATACTGAGTGTATACTGAGTGTATAGTGAGTGTATACTGAGTGTATACTGAGTGTATACTGAGTGTATACTGAGTGTATAGTGAGTGTATACTGAGTGTATAGTGAGTGTATTCTGAGTGTATACTGAGTGTATACTGAGTGTATACTGAGTGTATAGTGAGTGTACACTGAGTGTATACTGAGTGTATAGTGAGTGTATACTGAGTGTATACTGAGTGTATACTGAGTGTATAGTGAGTGTATACTGAGTGTATACTGAGTGTATAGTGAGTGTATACTGAGTGTATACTGAGTGTATACTGAGTGTATAGTGAGTGTATACTGAGTGTATACTGAGTGTATACTGAGTGTATAGTGAGTGTATACTGAGTGTATACTGAGTGTATACTGAGTGTATAGTGAGTGTATAGTGAGTGTATACTGAGTGTATAGTGAGTGTATACTGAGTGTATACTGAGTGTATACTGAGTGTATACTGAGTGTATAGTGAGTGTATACTGAGTGTATACTGAGTGTATACTGAGTGTATAGTGAGTGTATACTGAGTGTATACTGAGTGTATAGTGAGTGTATACTGAGTGTATACTGAGTGTATAGTGAGTGTATACTGAGTGTATACTGAGTGTATACTGAGTGTATAGTGAGTGTATATATCAGTGGACAACATGGCGACATTCATTCGCTCCCACTGTGCATTTTTGAAGCTTTGAGTCAAAATGGGAGTCATCATCTTGCAAACCTGCGCAGTAGATACCACTGAACGCCCGAGAGGGTCCACCTCTCAATCTCTTCCGCCCATATTAACGATGCAACTGTGCATCGGCTAACTACAGCTAACTACAGCTTTATTGACTAATATATAAGCCGCAAAATTGTATTCGTAAAATCATGAATGACTGAGCTACTATTTACTTGCTAGCGAACATAATCCATCATTTTTATCAAAGTAATGTAAGCAGAAGTAGCTAATGTAAGGTACTGAATGAAAATAAAAACAACAGACAACATTTACACTCAACACAAACTATTTTTAAACAGAACAAATGTCTGCTCTCCATGATCGATACCAGAATAGAGAAGTTCTGTTTTATTCTCCACTCGTTCTGTTGGTGGAGTTCATTTAAAAAGGATTGAAAAGCGAATCCCGAGATATTCAAGTGTTCATTAAAGTACCTCAGTGTTTCTGTTTCTGCAGATACTTAGTTCACTCTGTTGGTTTGCTATAATATCAGTTCACCGAGCTAGCACAAAAATGAGCAACATGGCCTCTGTACCTGTCAGTCGCAGTGAAGGAGGCGTGGCCTCGGTACCTGTCAGTCTCAGAGGAGGCATGGCCTCTGTACCTGTCAGTCGCAGTGAAAGAGGCGTGGCCTCTGTACCTGTCATTCGCAGTGAAGGAGGCCTGGCCTCTGTACCTGTCAGTCGCAGTGAAGGAGGTGTGGCCTCTGTACCTGTCAGTCTCAGTGAAGGAGGCGCGGCCTCTGTACCTGTCAGTCTCAGTGAAGGAGGAGTGGCCTCTGTACCTGTCAGTCTCAGTGAAGGAGGCGTGGCCTCTGTACATGTCAGTCGCAGTGAAGGAGGCGTGGCCTCTGTACCTGTCAGTCTCAGTGAAGGAGGCGTGGCCTCTGTACTGGTCAGTCGCAGTGAACCCTAATGTCAAGGGACCTTTAGAAACACAGTCAATTAATACATATAACACACACACACACACATACACACACACACACAAAGCTCAGTTGGGACTGAAGGCATTTACTGTGACTGGAGTTACAGAACGGAAAGTATTTGAGAGGGTTCACAAAAATAAAACCACACACACACACACACACACACATACCATAAAAGGACAAAAAAGATCAATGCTGGGATTTTTTAATTTTTCCAGACTCATGTGCCCTCTGAGAGAGAGAACGAGTATTATAACTAAACACTAGGCAGTAAGTCTCTGCTGTGTGACTGGCTCTAATTTGGGAAGAAGCCAACATTCTGACAGACACAGACACACACGTTAAACACTTGAAGCTCTCAGAGACACTCTGTTCTGAACAGGAAGTGGTTCTTTTCCGTTTTTGGATTCTTCACATTTTTCTTTGCTGGATCACACACACACACACAGATCTTTCCACTTACCTCATCAAAATCTCCATCCTCCTTCTTTAAAGCTTTAAGGGAAAAAGAAGAGTGATCAGTTACACACTAACACACTGCTGACCAACGCACAAACACTGTGTGTGTGTGTGTGTGTGTGTGTGTGTGTGTGTGTGTGTGTGTGTGTCGTGTGTGTGTGTGTGGTATAACAGCATTATGGGAAAGAGTTTGGACCACTGACTATAAAAGGCCACAGCTGGATAAAGCTCTGTGTGTGTGTGTGTGTGTGTGTGTGTGTGTGGAAACATTAAGCCAGTTACAGATGAATATGGAGGCATCTACACGTACATATATGAAAATGACTGAACTGATAAATGACTATAATATAGATTAGTGCTGTGTATTGATAAGAATCTTGGGATACGATGTTTATCATGACACAGGCGTTACGATTCACTGCAACACTGTAAACACAACAGATACACTGAGATAAAAACACTGAGATAATAACACTGAGATAAAAACACAGATAAAACCCTGTCAGGCTTTAAACACAACACAAAATGAGCCACTCATGAATGTTTGGTTGTAAACTATTAATTAATGAAAATTGATACAGTGTTTTTGAGAATCAATACAGTATCGCAAAACATAAGATCGGGATACTCAAGTGTGTCAATATGTTCCTACAACCCTAATGTAGCCTGGGTGTGTTGGGGGGAGGGCGAGGTGAGGGAGAGGTGGGTGTAATGCAGCCTGGGGAGGGGCGTTCTATAGGAACTTGGCTGATAGTTGTGATCATCTGCAAATGAATGTTCTACAGATCGGAACGTTCCTGACACACGGATCCATACAAAAACAAAAAACTTTTTTGGTATTTTAAACGTTTCACACTATCAGTGAGCTGCAGTTACCCACAATGCCCTCTGTCAGCTTCAGTGAAGGAGGCGTGGCCTCTGTACCTGTCAGTCGCAGTGAAGGAGGAGGGGCCTCTGTACCTGTCAGTTTGACTGAAGGAGGCGTGGCCTCTGTACCTGTCAGTCTCAGTGAAGGAGGCAGGGCCTCTGTACCTGTCAGTCTCAGTGAAGGAGGCGTGGCCTCTGTACCTGTCAGTCGCAGTGAAGGAGGCGTGGCCTCTGTACCTGTCAGTCTCAGTGAAGGAGGCGGGGCCTCTGTACCTGTCAGTCTCAGTGAAGGAGGCATGGCCTCTGTATCTGTCAGTCTCAGTGAAGGAGGCGTGGCCTCTGTACCTGTCAGTCTCAGTGAAGGAGGCGTGGCCTCTGTACCTGTCAGTCTCAGGGAAGGAGGCCTATGTATCAATGAAGTATCAGTGCAGGAGGCATCATGCCAAGTGGCCTTTAGAAACGTAACACATAAAACAACTGATAAACCCTCATATTAATCTCACACACACACACACACACACATATATATACACACACACACACACAAACTGTTTGTCGCTGAGTGCTGAGCTGAAGTTACCATAGAACTTATTAATGACACACAATAGTAAACTCTGCAGTGGTGCAGTGTGTGTGTGTGTGTGTGTGTGTGAGAGAGAGAGAGAGAGACTCACCGACCCGGCGGAAGCTTTCTGATAAAGTTCTCCGCAGTTTCTTCATTCTGTTCAGGATTTGTTGTTTTTACAACAAAAAGCTGCCGCTGCATCACACATGTCCGCGCGCGCGCACACCGGTCCAGTGATGATGATGATGATGATGATGATGAAGAGGCTTTACAGCGCTTCTCTCCGCCTCACGCGCTCACACACGCCTTTGTTCAACAGCTCTAGCTGCTTTGTGTAAAGACTTCATATCGGTGAAGAACAGAATAAAGAAAAAAAAGAACTAAGATATTCCTGATAAAGTGAATAAACCGCAGCAGTGTGTGTGAGGGGGAGAGAGAGAGAGAGAGAGAGAGAGAGAGAGAGAGAGAGAGAGAGAGAGAGAGAATCACAATGCTGCTGGTTCCTCCGCGCGCTGTGATAATCATCTGGAGAGGCTTCAGAGAGGAGCACACGCTCTGTATAAACCCCGCCCACAATCACACAGGACCCCACTCTGATTGGTTGACTCATCTGTCAGTCTGTGTTGAGCCCTTCACAGTAATGGGTCTTTTGAGGCGGGGCTAAAGGCCTCTGAGAGAAACCTGTGTAATAATGAAGGAACTTTATTGCGTTACAATAAAGCACTGTGTGTGTGTGTGTGTGAGTGTGTCCTGTGATGGACTGGAACCCTGTCCAGGGTGTATCCCGTCTTGTGCCCCATGCTGCCTGGGATAGACTCCAGGATCCCCGTGACCCTGAAGAAGGAGTAAGCGGTAGAAGATGGATGGATGGTGTAAGTGTGTATGCGTGTGTATGTGTTTGCTTGCACACATGCTGCGACATCGCTTCATGTCCAGCTAAAGGAACTCAGAACACTTCAAATGTAAAAGTAGAATTTCAATTTATTAGGAAATATTTAATATTTAGAGCACACAATAGCACAGCAGGGTTTAAAACTATACGCACACACACACACACACACACACACACACGGACAAACGCACACACATACATACACCTGCAGGCATGGATGCATGCACACGCGCATTACATTGCAGTTTATAGAGACATGGTTAATCTGATTCTTTGTTTAATTATGATGAAGAAAATTCAAAGAGCATCAGCTGGATGGCACTCCCGTCTCACTCCCGTCTCACTCCCGCCTCACTCCCGCCTCACGCCCGTCTCACACCCGCTTCACTCCCGTCTCACTCCCATCTCACTCCCGCCTCACACCCGTCTCACTCGTTCTCAAACTTGCTGTACGGGTGATCAGAGTCTGACACCAAACCTGCATAAAGACACAGACACACAGAGAGATTGTGGTTATTGTTGGTGTTTTTATTGTCAGTATTTTTAATATTAAACTGAATGAAACTGGGGTGCTGTATGTGTGACTTACCGTACTTCTTGCGGATCTCATCATGTCTTGCCCTGCGCTCAGCCCTCCTACACACACACACACACACACACACACACACACACACACACACACACACACACACAATGTTAGCGAAGCTATCATGTAAGGCGCTAGCCTGCCATCAGGAGCAACTTGGAGTTCAGAGCCTTACCCAAGGACACTTTGGAACGTGGGGGCGCGTGGGCCGGGAATCAAACCTCCAACCCTGTGATTAGTGGAGAACCCACTCTAGCACCTGAGCTACAGGTGGTATCTCAAACGCAAATTATCATAAAAGCATGCTACCATAAGTTCCATTTTTGTTAGCATTGGGACCCAGCCGAGGGCACTCAGACACATGCCCTTCCCAAAGGACTACACTTACCCTGGGTGGTGCACTACTGTAGCTTACTGCAGAGACTGTGTGCGAGCCGAGGAAGACTCCCATGAATCCCATGACCCCGTCCTCATTTTAGTGACGGTCACAGGCTGCATTCCGAAGCACATACTATTGTATGTACAATAGGTGAGATGCCTATCTAGTGTACTAGCCTGTAGTCTGGGACACAGCCAGTTCCAATCCAGTGTTAGTGGTAGATTTATGTGAAAGTCTTACCGATTATCTGAAAGCTGTCGGTCTTTTTCTCTCTTCCGAGCAATCTCGTCCTCTATACGATCTGGCCTGCATGCGCGCACACACACACACACATATATATATATATTAGGTGTCATTAGGGGAAGTGGACAAGTGTGATAAACGATAACGTACAGTAACTCAACACATTTATTTATGTATTAACTTGCTTAATAATATAGCACATATCTTGTCATTTGCATAAAGCACTCTGATTGGTCATCACTAATGATTGGTTTCACTGGAAGAGCCTGTGTATTTTATACACTTAACATAATATATAATCAGAAGCGAAAACACAACACAGAAGTGTGACAGGTCAGGATCAGGGCTAGGTAAAGAAAAATATAGAGTCTCCGATTTTAATCGATCTTCAATTTAACGAAATGATATTGATTCAGGAAATCAGCGAATCGATTCTTAATTTTAAGTTCACCTCTCGTCCTGAAGATGTCGCCATCTTTCACGTTTGGAATTTTGAAAACGGTTTTATTTCCTGAATGTTTCAAGATGTTAATGAATTTCACTGTTACACATTTACAATGTTTTTATTTTACAGTAATGTGCAGTTTTCTGTTTACCTTGTGTGTATTGTATGTACATATTCATTCATTTCTTGTTACAATGTTTGTTACTCAAAGTAAAAAGTAATTAAAGATAATTGTGTGTGTGTCCTATTATTAATCTAAATGTGTATCAGTAATATAGATCAGTAGCAGGGTTTCAGTTACCAGCATTAATATTAAAACATGGATTCCATGTCTGCAAAAATAATATTTTGTATGAAATACAGATAACTAATCGATATTGAATCTAAACGAAATCGAATCAAAACCATATAAATAACAATCGAATCGGCAAATAGGTCGCACTACCAAGCCCTAGTCAGGAGTGTGAGTGTGCGCGAGTGTGTGTTTTACCGTGACGATCGTCCACAGCGGTGACAGCAGCAGCAGCAGCACACGGTGATGGCCAGCAACACCACACCCACTAACACGGCCATCGCAATGATCAAAGCCTCGAAGTTCACTAACAAACACACACACATAATTCCTTTATTTAACTTCATTGTCTCGGTGTGTGTTTAACAGCATGTTTGTGTTTTAATTTTCTCCCCGGAGCTGCATGTTAAAGCTGTGTTATTATCTACACACATTTACACTTTTAAAAGTGTGTGCATTAGTTAAATGTTGCCCTCTGCTGTTTGTTTACAAAATTACAGTTATACAGTTTGGTTTTTTTGATAGTTTTTTTTTTTACACACACACACACACCCTGCACATGACGATGTCGTCACTGGTGTTGATTTTAATAATAACGGTACGGTTCTGGGTTACATTTTAATTATTTACAGTTTGAATTCTATAAATGAAAAAGAAACTGAACAGATCTTTATGTACCGTTTTCTTTATTTAGTCTTTAATTCCATCACAGTTAAGTCTATGTGTGTGTGTGTGTGTGTGTGTGTGTGTGTGTGTGTGTGTGTGTGTGTACCTGAGCACACCCCCCAGCGGGCCCGGGACAGTGGACACACTGAGGCAGGAGGGAGCAGGTGAGCCACGGGATAAACTGTACAGGTGTCATTAGTGTAACACCACAAACACTAAAACACACAAACACATGATTAATAAATACACAAACACAAGATTAATAAATACACAAACACAAGATTAATAAATACACAAACACACTGAATATCAGACTTGAATTGTGGTGTTTTTAATCTTTAATATGAGAGCAGTTCATCATCTCTGCTGTGATTTCCGCGTTTCTTACCGAGACATTCTTCAGACAGGAGTCACAGCTGCTCAAAGTGCTGCATGCTGTAAACACACAAGAAGAACAATAAGAAGAACAATAAGAAGTAGTAGAAGAAGAAGGGTGTAGAATATACAGCGAGACATCACGCTGCTTTAACTAGACTTCATTTAATAAACAAATAACTCTGGACTCAGACCGCTACTGACCTATTTCCTGTTAGATAATATTACCTAAACTTGCCGTTCTGAGTTAATTTACTAATATAATATAGAATATAAAATATAATATAAAATAGAATATAAAATATAATATAGAATATAAAATATAATAGAATAGAATAGAAAAGAAAAGCTGTGTGCGGAGTTTAAAGTACTCACGGTGAGTAGGAGCAGGTGAAGGGGTAACGTTAGCGTGAGCGGCCTGAATAAACACCAAATAAACCAACACACTGAACACTG
>CM022771.1:23612694-23615194 GCA_012411365.1 Ameiurus melas | reverse complement strand
ACACACACACTCACACACAGCACAATCACATACAGCAAACAAACACACACACACATACACACACACTCACATACACACACACACACACCACAATAACATACAACACATTTTACACACACACACACAAACACACACAAACACACACACACACACACACACACACACACCCACAATCACATACACTTTTCACACACACACACACACACATCACACATACACACACACACACACACTCACACACATACACACACAAAACACACACATACACACACACACACACACACACAAACACAACACACACAAAAAAAAACCACAAAATCACATGCACTTTTCACACATACACACACTCACACACACACATACACACACACTCACACACACACTCACACACACACACAATCACATACACTTCACACACACACACACACACACATAAAACATATTTTTACACACTCACACATACACCACAAACACATACATACTGGAATTATTCTAATACGCTTTCGTTGTGTGTGTGTGTGTGTGTGTGTGTGTGTGTGTTTGATGCAGATGCCCCTATGATTGTACAGAATGCATCTGGGTGTGTGTGGGATGCTCAGGTGCAGGAGTGTGTGTGTGTGGTGGACTCAAACCCACTGTCCCTCATCACCTGGAGTGTAAATGGCAGCGTCCCCCCCCTCAACTTCAACATCACATCCTCACACACACACCACACACTGCAGGAGACACTGCGGGGACACACAAACACCCCGCTATCCATCACCTGCTATGCCTTCAACCGTCTTGGCAACGACACACACACACTGTGGCTTCAGAGAGGGGAAGGTATGGTGTGTGTGTGTGTGTGTGTGTGTGTGTGTGTGTGTGTGTGTGTGTGTGTGTGTGTGTTGAAAGGACTGATAGAATCACGCTGCCCTTCATTTGTCTTTGAATGTAAAAGATAAAAGTTCCTCTGATTTTTACGCAGGTGAGAAGTTCAGGTAGCGTTTCAAATTCTGACGTTTACACCTTCACCTGCTGAAAGTTCTAGTGCAGTTCCCTAAAATGTGAGGCAAGGACACATGAAGTAATTGTGCTGAGTTTGTTGCAACTGCTAAGATAAATAATAATATAGATAAATGTGTATAAAAAATATCAAATAAAGAAGAAGTCTAAACAAACTTTACACTGAGATTCCTCTTTTACCTCCAGCGATTTGTCCATGTTACAGTTTTATTTATTTATTAACGACACATTACGCTTTCTAACTGTACATTTAGATTAATGTGTTCTGTGTGTATAAAATGCATTGTGTGTGTGTGTGTGTAGACAGTCTCATGCAGCATCTGATGTCTGTGGGATTCAGTGTTTTGCTCCTCATCCTCCTCTTCATCGCAGCCCCTCTGTTGGTGTGTTTGTGCCGCCGCAGAACTGGGAGGTGAGACTCACACAATGGCGTACTACACATTAGCGAAAAGCAGTACTCCAGAGGGGTAGTAAATGGTAAATGTGCACTTATATATCGCTTTTATCCAAAGCGCTTTACACTGTGTCTCATTCACCCATTCACACACACACTCACACACACACACACACACACCAGTGGTATCAGAGCTGCTATGCAAGGCGCTAACTTGCCATTGGGAGCAACTTGGGGTTCAGTGTCTTGCCCAAGGACACTTCAGCATGTGGAGTCACCCGGGCCTGGAATCGAACCACCAACCCTACGATTAGTGGACAACCCACTTTACCAACTGCGCCACAGCCGCCCGTAGTACAGTATGTCCGAATTCTCAGTAGGTGAGAAATACCGGGATGGTGAACTGCTTCCAGTGACAGTTTGCAGCGTGCAACCGATGGACACTACGCGAGTCAAAAATCCCATAGCGCAATGCGACTGGTGTGGACGAGCTCAAAAATAAAATGGCGGAAGACAGCGCGTCGGCTCTGCTTAAGTATTAAACCTTGGATAAACAGGACTTGTTTAATAATACCCGAATAAACTATTAACTTGCTGAAGGTTTAAACAAGAAAACTGTTCTCACAGCGTCTGAAACCTTTGTTGTGATCTCCATCACGTCTTAACCGACCAAGCTAATTTACCTCAGTCTGTTAGCCCCGCCCACATTATATTACTTGTTCAGTTCACTTTTCTGATGGGTATTTTGCTCTTAGTGCAGTTGCTTTAATCTGGTGCTCCCTTTAACATTTTAGTGTTTATGATGACGTTGAAGGTCACTTGACAATGCCAATATGGCGGATGTAGTATATGCGGGACTGTATTCATACTACACACACACACACACACAGACACACACACACACAATACACTGATTACTATAGACTGTTTCACCGGCTGTGCAGTAGCTACTGTCACACTACATGACATCATTTCAGAGAGTATTAAAGGGAAAGTATAGTGAGAGTATTAGAGAGACTGGATTAATTTAATGCATGCTAAGTGACCCTTGAACTTTGCCCTGCTTTGCACTGAGTTCAGAAGGAGGCGGGGGATGGGCTG
>CM022771.1:23605194-23610194 GCA_012411365.1 Ameiurus melas | reverse complement strand
ATCTATCTATCTATCTATCTATCTATCTATCTATCTATCTATCTATCTATCTATCTATCTATCTATCTATCTATCTATCTATCTATCTATCTATCTATCTATCTATCTATCTATCTATCTATCTATCTATCTATCTATCTATCTATCTATCTATCTATCTATCTATCTATTCACTATTATGACTGACATTTTATTGAAGTTGATGAATGTAAACTCATCATTGTGGTTTATTAGTATTCAGTAATATTTTAATTACATATCAGACATATATTTAAATATTTCTGTCATTTTTTTATGTACACTTCATACAAAGTCATATCATAGTGTTAATAATCCATAAAATTATTCAAATGTCTTTTCCCAGCACAGTCTCCTGCAGCAGACTGCAGAATCACCTTCATCTAATCATCTGGTCTGCTTTCTTTACCCCAGTTACCATCCCTATAGTGCCATTTACTGAATTTATTAGTCGTGTGTATGTGTGAGATGAGAGAGAGAGAGAGAGAGAGAGAGAGAGAGATCCTGCACGCGACTACCAAATGAGACCTTTTTAACCCTAATAGCGTAAATCATGCGGCTGAGCCTTTCAAATTCGTTAGGTGAAAAATTATTAATTTATTTGACCGCTAGAGGGCGGAAACATACTCGGCAATGACGCTGACAAACCGGAAATACGTACCAATCGTAAAAGAAGAACGAATCTGTACCCGGTCTATTTTTTCCAACCCCTATTCCGACAGTTCCGCCCACCTCACTGGGATTGTCCAGTAGAACGCTTGTATGTTTGAATGGTCCGTCCATTGGATAGCGAGGTTTTAAACTACTAGCCAATCAGAGCTCAGGAAGGCGGGACTTGTCGAAATGCGGGTGGGGGTTAAAATAAACAGTGAGCGGTTTCTCTGTGTCAACGCAGTAAAAGGCTATTTTTAGATGTAAATCATTTATTTGCAGGTTTTCTGACTTCGGTGTATTTGGGGGAATCAGCAGTGTTGTATGTACACAGACATTTAATTTAAGTGTTTAATATTAATTTCGCAATTTGAAACTTTATTATGATGAGCTGTATTGTTAGCCAGCTAGAAAAGAAGCTCATTCAGGCTAACATGCTAACACTCACTAATGACTGAATTAGCCACATGATCGAAATTCAATACAGTGTATATATTTATATATAGTTAATATAAGTGCAAGTTATACATAAATGATAGTTGTGTTGTAGTTTAGTGAGTCTAGTTTAGCTTCTCATTCAGGATGTTTTTTATTTTATTCTGGTTCTAAAGTTTGATCTCTTGTTCAGATGAAGCCGGAGGTTGTATAACTAAATCAGCCTCCAGAATTGAGTTATCTTTGTGTTCGGTTTCCCTCGGTAGTGTACACTTCAGGGTAGTGCACTAGAATTCCCTCAGTGTGTCTCGGTCGCTCGGGACGTGAGGAAGGAGCCGTCAGTGTGAGGGAAGTCGAGATGCCGGAGATTAAACTGAAACATGTGGTGTCCTGCAGCAGTGAGGACAATGTGAGTATAACATCCTCCTCACTTCCTGTGTCCCACTTCCTGTTTCCGGTCTCAGGTCATCTCCTGTCCCTGATCTCATCGCATGTTCATCTTTATGCCTCTCTCCCTCCCTCTCTCTCTCTCTCTCTCTCTCTCTCTCTCTGTGTACAGACACATAAAGCCGATAACCTGTTGAGCTCAGAGACGTACAGGAAGTGGAAATCCGCGCGTCCGGGAGAGAAACAGGTTTCAGTCATTATGCAGGTACGACTGTCTGTTTAACACCTCACTCATTCGTGGTGTTGCTGGGTTTTTATGACATTTCTGCTGTTTCTGCTGATGGTGTTTGTGTGGGTGGTGATAGTTGTGTGGGTGATGTGGGTGATAATTGTGTGGGTGGTGATAATTGTGTGGCTGGTGTAGGTGATAATTGTGGGGGTGGTGATAATTGTGGGGTTGGTGTAGGTGATAATTGTGGGGGTGGTGATAGTGTGGGGTGGTGTGGGTGATAATTGTGGGGGTGGTGATAATTGTGGGGTGGTGATTAGTGGGGGCGGTGATAATTGTGGGTGGTGTAGGTGATAATTGTGGGGGTGGTGATAATTGTGGGGGTGGTGTAGGTGATAATTGTGGGGGTGGTGAAGGTGATAATTGTGGGGGTGGTGATAATTGTGGGGGTGGTGATAATTGTGGGTGGTGTAGGTGATAATTGTGGGGGTGGTGATAATTGTGGGGTGGTGTAGGTGATAATTGTGGGGGTGGTGATAATTGTGGGGGTGGTGTGGGTGATAATGTGGGGGCGGTGATAATTGTGGGGGCGGTGATAATTGTGGGTGGTGTAGGTGATGGTGTGGGCGGTGATAATTGTGGGTGGTGTAGGTGGTAATTGTGGGGGTGGTGTAGGTGATAATTGTGGGGGCGGTGATAATTGTGGGGGCGGTGATAATTGTGGGTGGTGTAGGTGATAATTGTGTGGGGCGGTGATTTGTGGGTGGTGTAGGTGGTAATGTGGGGGTGGTGTAGGTGATAATTGTGGGGGTGGTGTAGGTGATAATTGTGGGGTGGTGATAATTGTGGGGGGCGTGATAATTGTGGGGCGGTGATAATTGTGGGGGCGGTGATAATTGTGGGTGGTGTAGGTGATAATTGTGGGGGTGGTGTAGGTGATAATTGTGGGGGTGGTGTAGGTGATAATTGTGGGGGTGGTGTAGGTGATAATTGTGGGGGTGGTGTAGGTGATAATTGTGGGGGTGGTGTAGGTGATAATTGTGGGGGTGTTGGTGTTTCATCAGTTTGAGAAGGAGGAGCAGGTCCACAGTATTGACATTGGGAACGAGGGATCAGCGTTCATTGAAGTGCTCGTTGGACACTCGACCTCCATTAAAGATCAGGATTTTGAGGTACGTGAAGCACACAGTAACACACCTCTGAGGTTCAGTAACACACTCGTTCCTCGCCTCGTTCCCCGCCTCACACTCTGACTTAACCTCCATCTTAGTGTGTGTTCAGTCCCAAAGGAAAAGAAAACAAACTTTCTATAATGAAGTGGAGCGTCAGTGTGATGTCATTTCCGTGTGTGTGTGTGTGTGTGTGTGTGTGTGTGTGCGTGTGTGTGTAAAGGTGTTGTTGGTGACATCGTCGTTCATGTCTCCCTCTGAGAGTCGAGGGAATTCGAACCTGAACCGTGTTCGATTCTTCGGCCCTCAGCAGCTGGTGAAGAGCACGAGTCAGGAGAAGTGGGACAGAGTGAAGATCGTCTGTACACAACCCTACAACAAGGTCTCACACACACTTCTCTCACACACACACACACACACACACTCACTCATTCCCACTCTCTCACACACACTCTCTCACACACACACACACACACACACACTCACTCATACCCACTCTCTCACACACACTCTCTCACACACACACACACTCACTCATTCCCACTCTCTCACACACACTCTCTCACACACACACACACACACACTCTCATTCTCACACACATTCTCTCTCACACACACACACACTCATTCATTCCCACTCTCTCACACACACTCTCACACACTCACGCACACACACACACTCACTCATTCCCACACTCTCACAAATTCACGCACACACTCACGCACACACACACACTCTCACACACACTCACTCATTCCCACTCTCTCACACACACTCTCACACACTCACGCACACACTCACGCACACACACACACACCTCTCACACACACTCACTCATTCCCACTCTCTCACACACAAACTCCACACACACACACATCGGTTCTCACACACACACTCGCATTCTCACACAACTCTCTACACACACACACACTTACTCATTCCCTCTCACACACTCCACACACACACACACCTCATTCACACACACACACTCTCACACACACTCACTCATTCCACTCTCTACACACACACCCCACACACACACTCGGATTCTCACACACACACTCGCATTCTCACACACACTCTCTCTCACACACACACACACTTACTCATTCCCACTCTCTCACACACTCACACACACAACTCATTCTCACAACACACTCTCTCACACACACACACACACACACACTCCATTCCCTCTCTCACACAACACACACACTCACACACACACACACACACATCTCACACACACACACACAATTACTCATTCCCACTCTCTCACACACTCACGCACACACACACACTCTCATTCTCACACACACACTCTCTCACACACACACACACACACACTCCACTCATTCCCACTCTCTCACACACACTCTCACACACTCACGCACACACACACACACTCTCACACACACACACACACACACACTCATTCCCACTCTCTCACATACACTCTCACACACACACACACTCATTCTCACTCACACACACACACACTCACACACACACTCTCTCACACACACACACACACTCTCATTCTCACACACACTCACTCATTCACACACACACACACACTCTCATTCTCACACACACTCTCTCTCACACACATACACACACTTTACAATCTCTCACACACACACACACACAACACACTCATTCCACTCTCTCAATACACTCTCACACACACACAACTCATTCTCACTCACACACACACACACTCACACACACACTTTCTCACACACACACACACACTCTCATTCTCACACACACACACACACTCACTCATTCACACACACACACACTCTCATTCTCACACACACTCTCTCACACACACTCACACACTCACTCACACACACACTCTCACACACTCACGCACACACACACTCATTCTCACACTCACACACACACACACACACTCTCATTCCCACGCACACTAATTCTCACACTCACACACACACTCTCTCTCACACACACTCTCACACACACACTCTCTCTCTCTCACTCACACACACTCTCTGTCACTCTTTGGTCTGATTCTCCGTGTGATTATAGTATTTTTCTGTATGTGTGTGTGCGCGCAGAACATTGCTTATGGAGTGGCGTTTAT
>CM022771.1:23580194-23592694 GCA_012411365.1 Ameiurus melas | reverse complement strand
CATCACCACCACTATCCATCATCACCATCACTATCCATCACCATCACTATCCATCACAATCAGCACCACCACTATCCATCACCACCACCACTATCCATCATCACCATCACTATCCATCATCACTATCCATCATCATCACTATCCATCATCATGACTATCCATCACCATCAATATCATCACCACCATCATCATCATCCTTCAGATAGTGTGACACTGTACATGCAGGTACACAGCTGTTGCCATGCCGATGCTGTATAACACACGGTACAGCTCAAGGAGGAGAGTGGTGCTGATGATCACCCTCGTCTGGTTCCTGTCTTTCGCCATTTCCTGCCCCCTACTGTTCGGTCTTAATAACACAGGTAATCTTTCTCTCTCTTTCTCTCTCTCTCTCTCACACACACACACACACACACTAATTTATCAAATTTATTAATTAATATTGTTTTGTGTTTGTTGTCAGTCATTAGTTTGTAGTTTGAAAAGCTGTAATGAGTTTGTTGGTTCTCTCTCTCTCCCTCCCTCCTTCTCTCTCTCTCTCCTTCTCTCTCCCTCTCTCTCACTCTCTCTCGCTCCCCCTCCCTCTCTCTCTCTCTCCCTCTCTCTCTCTTCCTCCCTCCTTCTCTCCCCCCCCTCTCTCTTCCCCTCCCTTCCTCTCTCTTCTGTCCCCCTCCCTCCCTCTCTCTCCCCCCTCTCTCTCCCTCCCTCCCCTTCCTCTCTCTCTCTCTCTCCCTCTCACACACACACTCTCTCTCTCCCCCTCCCTTCCTCTCTCCCTCTCTCTCTCTCTCTCTCTCTCTCAGAGGGGCGGGATTGCAGCTTCACTGATCCTGCATTTGTCATTTACTCGTCTGTCGCCTCCTTCTACGTTCCCTTCATTGTCACCCTGCTAGTGTATGTGCAGATCTGTGTGGTGCTGCGCAGACGAGGCAGACGGACAGCTCCGAGCTGCAGACACACATCGAACACGGAGCGAGCAGACACCCTGCGCAGACACAAAGTCAGACACAACACACACACACACACACAGATTAAAACACCTACACACTCGCCTACACGTAATGATTAGAATAAACTGAATTAGAATCAAGCTCAAGGTTCAAATTAAAATAATTAGAATAATTCAGAGCTATTAAAATGAGGATCAGACAGGAAAAGAAAAGCAGTAGGAAACAGAGTGGATTTAAATCTGAGACAGAATGAGCATTAGAACAAAAAAAATCATGGTTAGTGTTCTTAGTGTTCTTTGTAGTAGGCTCAGTTGTATTCTGGTGTGTGTACGTGTGTACGTGTGTGTGTGTGTGTGTGTGTGTGTGTGTGTGTGTGTGTGTGTGTGTGTGTGTGTGTGTGTGTGTGTGTGTGTGCACATGAGACAGAATAAATGGACTCATGCTGAGGATGTGAAACTCTGCACACTAATAATGAAGCCGACGCCCACAAATGCACCTCAAAAAAAAAAAGTGTTGAGTTATAAACACCTCCGGAACAGACTACTGCTCAGTCCGTTCTCACTGTTAACGTACACGTTATAGAACACGTGATGAAGGGAGATATAATCCCTGTCTCTCTCCTTGTCTTGTCTCTCCCTCCCTCTCCCTGTCTCCCTCTCAGACGTTGGTAAAAGAAGTGACGGATTGTCCTCTGAACTCAGGGTCAGTGTGTTTACAGAAGTGTGAAAAAACTTCTGTCTCTGTTTCTATGGTGTCGGGCCACGCCCCATCATGCCCCACCCTTTCATGCTCCGCCGTATCCACCTACCCCCGAGCTCAGCTAGGACGGAGGAAGAGGGACGGAGGAAGAGAGCAGAGAGGATTGGAGAAGGAGAGAGCAAGAGGGCGAATGTCTCAGCAGAAGGAGAGGAAAGCAACACAGATGCTCGCTATCGTACTAGGTGAGAGTGAGACAGACAGAGAGTGAGACAGACAGAGAGTGAGACAGAGAGATTTTTGACAAACACAAAGGCATGTATTATATCAGATTGGAGCTTTATAAGAGAATCATCTCTCTAATATTATACATCACAGTGATGAAGGAACTGTGTGTGTGTGTTAGGTGTGTTTATTATCTGCTGGTTGCCCTTCTTCCTGACCCACGTGTTGAAGGCTCACTGTGGAAGCTGCTGGATCTCTCCGTCTCTGTACAGCGCCGTCACATGGCTGGGTTACACAAACAGTGGGGTCAACCCCATCATCTACACCACCTACAACATCGAGTTCCGCAAAGCCTTCATCAAAATTCTGCACTGCTGACCGTGTGAGTGTGTGTGTGAGTGTGTGTGCAAGAGCGCGTGCGAGGGCGTGTGAGAGAGCGTGTGCGAGAGTGTGTGAGAGCGCGTGTGAGAGCGCGTGTTGTAGCGCGTGTGAGAGGGTGTGTGAGAGGGTGTGTGCGAGGTCGTGTGCGAGAGCGCGAGAGCGCGTGCGAGCTTGTAAGAGAAGGCGTGTGAGAGAGCGGCGTGGCGGGTGTGAAGGCGTGTGCGAGTGTGAGAGCGCGTGTTGGAGCGCGTGTTGGAAGAAGCGGCGTGTGAGAGGGGTGTAAGTGCGAGAAAGCGGCGTGAGGGCGTGTGAGAGAGCGGCGTGAGTGGCGTGAGAGGCGGGGGGGGGGGGAGGGGGGGGGGGGGGGGGGGGTGGTGTGGGTTGGTGGGGTTTTGTGTGGTTAAGGATGCACTGTGCGTGAGTGAAAGCAGGGACTCCAGCGAGACTAGCTATGCAGCATAAATAAAAGGGAGAACCAGAAGGAACACAGACATGAGGACTCCTGTGGACATAATGCCACCAGACACTCCACCATCAACACACCTGGGTGAAGGTGAGAAAGTGACAACATCCAAACATCTCCAGGCTCATCATCTCTCCAGATCTGCTCTTTTACCTAAAAGGAACGCTAACAACACCACCACCTGAAAACCTAAACACTGAGACTGTGTCTGAGTCCTGAGCACCGACTGGAAGGCTGTTCTGTGACTGTGGGGCTTTGTAAGGGCTTTGACCCGTGCAGGCATGTACACGATCCTCACATGCACACACTCTGACCCACACTCATGAATATTTCAGTGTGTAAAGCACAGCTCTCTGTTACACACACACAGGACATGGAGACAGGTAGGATGAGGCGAGGGGGGATGGAAGGACGACAGGGAGCTATGCATTCTGGGATATGTATATAGGTATATAGATGGAGTGAGAGAGAGAGAGAGAGAAGTGAAGAAGTTTGAAGGAAGAGTAAATGACCCTGGGGGTGAGACAGCTGTCTTTGGTTTTATTTGTGTTTAAATTGAGCTTTTTGTCTTCAAGCTGCCTTTCAGACAAGATTTTATTAACGCTGGCAGGTTCAACTGGGGATCTTCTGAGAAGAACACACACACACACACACACACACACACAGTGCAGACCTCATCATGATGCTGCAGGTAAACTCATTTCCAGTTTCTCTTTCAGAATATTTCTCAGCCGGTGTCCTCGCTGCTCTTTTCAATTAATCACAGAAAATCATCACAACTCGATTGTGAAGTTTTTTTATTTACTTTTTTTATTATTGTTTAAAGTACAGATCTGAGAATGTAAATGATTCTGTTGTGGAGTGAGACACGCTGTACATAATTAAATGAATAATTCAGCATTTGTGTACAAGAGGACATTTATTTTAAAGTCTGTTCTGTGACCCTGAGCTTACTGAAGTATAAATGAATAATTTAATGTTGTGTCTGTGAGTAGTCCTCCATCTCTCTCTCTCTCTCTCTCTCTCTCTCACACACACACACACACACACTTTGTAAACTTTGGCAGAATAAATAATCACAAATGTAGTGTGAAGGTAAAACCATCAACACTTATAATATAAAAAATGATCAATTAGAATTTGTAAATGAATTGTACTTTAACAAGCTAACAGTCCACATGTAAAGATTGTCGCAGGATTGTCGCTAACAAGCAACAGGAAGCAGCACAGTAATCAAACAGGAAGCAAGTTCCATATAAGGTGGTAAATACAGTGTATGCTGGGTCAATAGGGACAGAATGAACTCCTCTATTTACAAAAGCAAAATTTGTACGTGTAAGTCTGATTACTTTATACTGAAAAATACTTTCACATAGAAGATATTTATATTAATTTAAAGGCTTAATAATTTTTAATGAAAGTGTGTGTGTTTATAATAAAAATCTATTTAATTAGAAATGATTAAAATGAAGGGCACACAGTGGATTAGTGGTTAGCGCGTTCGCCTCACCTCCAGGGTCAAGGGTTCGATTCCCACCGGGGCCCTGTGTGTGTGTGTGTGTGTGTGTGCGCGGAGTTTGCATGTTCTCCCCGGGTTTCCTCTGGGTACTCAGGTTTCCTCCCCAGGGTGTACCCCACCCTGTGCCCCATGTCCCTGGGATAGGCTCCAGGTTCCCTGCGACCCTGAAAAGGATAAAGCGGTATAGAAAACAGACAGATGGAAATTAACATTACAATTAAAGTGGGACGCTGCAGGTGTTTACATGAAAGTTAAATATAATTGTTTATCTTTATATATTATTTTAATTTTGTTGAATATTAATGCATATCAATTATTTCTTCTTTCAGACTGAAGCTCTGCCCCCAAAACCAGCCCCGTCTTCAGTTTTAGCTGTATCTGTGCCTATATCCTCACCTCCACCTACAGACATAGCTCCACCCATGACTGTGGCTGTAAACACAGCCCCACCCCTGCCCATATTTCCCTCTTCTCTTACAATTCCACCTTCACTAGCAGCCCCAGATTTGGCTCCACCTACAGCCCCACCTACACCTTTAAACCTGCCTCAGCTCATAGCCCTACCTCCAGACACAGATTTGTCTCCTACCACAACTCCACCTCTACATAGAGTCCCGCCCCAAGCCTCAACACCTCCACAGGCTTTAACACTACCCTCTGCCTTGTCCTCTGCCACAACACTACTGCCCCTTCCACTTGCTCCAGAAAGCCACGCCCTCATTTTCAACCCCATTTCCATCCTCACTCTTCCATCCTCCTCCACCTCTCAGTCTGCTCTAGAAACACATCATCACTTGTCTGGTGAATCCCTCCATCCTCAGCAGATGACTTTTGACCTGGGCCCTAACATTGACCTCCACCTTGACCTCGACCCCCCAGTGGGTGGAGCTGATCTGTGTAAAGGAGCTGCTGACGAAGCATCAGGTGCTACACCATTTGCCCTTATCACCTTCCCCTGAGTACATAAACAAACAAACAAACATCACCAACTACATAACTAACTAAATACATAGCTAGCTAAATAAATAATGAAATAAATGAACAATCCACAATTCTGGTGTTTTCCTGTCCAGCTGTGTGTGTGTTCAGACTGTGGCCTGCGTGTCCGTCTCGCCTGGCGTTAATTACAGCTGTGATTCCATTCTTCATCATCGTCGTCATCATCATCGTCACAGGTAAACACCTGCACACGGAAAAAAATTACAATCACATTTGCCATTCCGAAAAACATCTGCATTCAGTATAGAGGGCGTGGTGTGTTGGCATTAAAATCACAATGTAATAGAACATTTACATGGAATTATTTCTATTTTTATTAAGTGCTCATGATGAAGTGATCATAACTGTAGAAGTGCACTAGAGAGGATTTGGGATGGAGTGGATATCTGCTCTTTCTCTCCTTGTTAGTGAGGTTTGTGTCTTTCCCGCCGAAAATGAGAGACCACAGCGCCTCCTGTGACATGAAGTGGAACTGCAGCCTGACATCAATGCCTCCATACACACATAAGCTTCCTGTCAATCAAACACTAAACATTTCCTCAGGTAGTGTTCACTTCATTATCATCACATCATCACGGTTTACATGACAAAAGAGGATAATAAACAGGGTCAAACACTGTGTGTGTGTGTGTGTGTGTGTGTGTGTGTGTGTGTTGGTTTTCTCAGACTGCACTGGTCCAGCAGGGGTCTTGGGACGGATTGTGGGCGGGACTGTGGCTCGACAGGATCAGTGGGTGTGGCAAGCTAGTCTTCAGTGGAGGGGCCAGCACGTGTGTGGGGGGGCCATAATCACCCCAAACTGGGTCATAACCGCTGCTCACTGCTTTATGGAGTAACACACACACACACACACACACACACGCACATACACACATGCACTCAGTCTCACTCCAATAATGCCCTGCTCTCTCTCTCTGAGGTATGACCTGATGCTGGAAGCTGATTGGCAGGTTGTGGTCGATACACTCATCGTGTCTGATGTGTCACACGGTCAGCGCTACAAAACACTGCGCATACACACACACCCCAAATACTCAAAACAAACCAACGACTATGACCTCGGCCTGATGCTCACACACACTGCCATGAGGATGGGGGGTGAGCCGTGTGTGTGTGTGTGTGTGTGTGTGTGTTTAGCACTGTGATGTGAAGTGTTATGATCAGCATGTTGTCATTAGCTCAGCATTTTGACTGTGTGTGTGTGTGTGTGTGTGTGTGTGTGTGTGTGTGTGTGTGTGTAGACAGTGTGCGCCCTGTGTGTTTGCCGATTGTTTCTCAGTCGTTCCCCATCGGCTCGTCCTGCTGGGTGACTGGGTGGGGCTTCACACAGGAAGGAGGTACACACACTACACATAATAATTATACACAATACACTACACAAGATGCACTTAAACAATTATACTCTGTGTGTGTGTTGTGTGTGTGTGTGTGCAGGCTCAGTGTCGGCTCAGCTCAGACAGGCGCAGGTTCACATTATTGATCAGACAGTGTGCTCTGGTTCCTCAGTCTACGGTTCCTACATCACTCCCAGAATGCTTTGTGCTGGGGAAATGGAGGGTGGCGTCGACTCCTGCCAGGTAATCAGGCCCTCTGACACCCTTGCCCACTACCCCTTGATTGTGTGCCCTTCACCATGTTTGTTATTTTATTTGCTAGCTGAATGATGTACACTTTGTAGACATTATTACATTTGTGTGTGTGTGTGTGTGTGTGTGTGTGTGTGTGCAGGGGGACAGCGGGGGCCCCCTGGTGTGTGAGACGGCTGATGGGGATTGGCGACTGGCAGGTGTGGTCAGTTGGGGTGACGGATGTGCACGACCGAATAAACCTGGAGTTTACACACGAGTGACGTCACTACTGCAGTGGATTAAACAACACACACAGGTACACACACACACACACACACACACACACAGTTACATGTACTGTAATGAAACACGTTGATGAATATTCCTGCTGTTTCAGGGCGGGGATGCGGGCGGATCAGTGCTCGTTCACACTGACATCACAGTGGCACCTTATTCACCTGTATAGTGGGAATGTTGTATTAATGTGTGTTACAGCTATAATCAGATTTCACCTGGTGTGTGAAGTGGAACAGCAGGAATGTTGTGTCCTGAACACTGGCACAGCCAAAATGATGATATTTTATATGTTTTATATTTGCTTTTATTTTGAGTAATTAATGTTTGGCCTGAGTGATCATTTCGTTTGAATATTCTGATTAATCACACAACTTTCCTGAGATATTTCAGGTGTGTTTTATTCACTGCTTTAGTACATTATTACACACAGCAACAGACTTTTATACTAAAGGTTTTCTCTAATAAAGATATTTATTTGAAATTGAAATGATTTTGTTTTAAACCCTGAGGAACACTGAGGATAAAACTGTATGATGATGGATCATGAAATCACACAGCGGTGTTCTACACGTGTACGTAAACACAACGTTCACATAACAATAAGCTTCATCACGCAGAGAGCACGTTAAATGTTCGAATTATTTCTTGCTCTCTTTGAAGTATTGGCTAATCATTTGTCCTTAATCTATTCTCTTTTACATGTTCTAATATGATTATTATTATGATTATTATTTCAGTGTGATACGAGCACTATGGCATGAGTATGAGTTGTATTACAGGTAAATCCTGTCAGATCGTTTCTTACCTTTAATGTGAAATTACAGAGTACACAAATAAAATGAAAATCAATCATAAATGTTTCTAAGAGAAAAAAAACTTCCAATAACCTGGGTGCATAAGTATACACACCCCTAAAGTAATACTTTGCTGAAACCCTTTTGATGTTATTACACCACACTTTTTGGGGAAGAATCCATCAGCGTGACACATGTTGACTTGGTAATAATTTCTCACGCTTTCTTGCTAACACATTCCAGATCCATCAGATTGTGAGGGCATCTCCTGTGCTTCAGGTCACTCCACAGATTTTTAGTTGGAGTCAGATCTCGGCTCAGGCTGGGCCATTCAGAAACATTGATCTTCTTGGGGTGAAGCAGTTCCTTTGGTGATTTGGACGTGTGTTTTGGGTCGTTGTCGTGCTGAAAGGTGAAATTCCTTTCTGTCTTCAGTTTACTAGTAGACACCTGAAGGTTCTTCACTAAATCAGCTGGTATTTGTAGATATTCATGATTCTGTCCACTTTGATAAAAGCCCCAGTTCTGGCAGAAGAAAAGCAGCTGTAAAGTGTGATGCCACCACCACCACGCTTCACAGAGGGGACAGTGTTCTTTTAGTAATGCGCTTTTCTTTTTTTTGCACGAAAGATACCTTTTAGAATTATGATATCTTTTGTAATTGGTCTCATCATAACACATTTCGCCACATGGTTTTTGGTGATTTAGTTGAGCTTGGATGTTTTTTTTTGTGAGAAAGGGCTTCAGTCTAGCCGCCCCACCCCATCACCCAGACATGTAAAGAATACCAGAGATCGTTGTCACATGCAGAGAGGAATCAGTACGTGTCAGATGTTCCTGCAGCTCCTGTAATGTTGCTGTAGGTCTCTCGGCAGCCTACCTGTTAAGTTTGTGTCTTATCCTTTGGTAAATTTCGGTGGGACGTCCTGTTCTTGGTGATGTGACTGTCATGCTCCATTTTCTCCACTTGCTGATGCTGGACTTCACAGTGTTCCATGGTACATTGAATATTTTTGAAAATTTTTTACACCCCTCTCCTGATAGATTTCTTTCAGCAGTGAGACCCTGTACATGCTTTGTCAGTTCTTTGAGGACCACGGCTTCAGCAGTCAGATTCTACAGAAACAGCTGATTTTTATTTGTGTTAATCAGAATAATTTCATTGATGACAGCTGTATGGTAATTACGTTTAAACATGAGATTGAATGTGATTGGTTCATTCTGAACACAGCCACGCCCCCAATTATAAAAGGGTGTGTAGACTTATGCAACCGGATTATTGTTACTTTTTTGGATGGTGTGTGTGTGGGCGCGTGCAGCTGTTGATGAAGCATGTTGGTGGTAGGATTGGGGATGGGATAGGAATCTGAGAGGTTTCTGCAGAATTCCAGGTTCTGGAATTTCTCTGTGGGGTTTGTGTAGAAACAGTTTCAGCTTAATGAATTATTGCTAGAATTGTAATTTTACACAGTGAATGCTGAAATGTGGACACACACACACACACACACACACACATGCTGTGGCGCCGGTGGTAGAGCGGGTTGTCCACTAATTGTACGGTTGGCGGTTCAATTCCCGGCCCACATGCCAAAGTGTCCTTGGGGAAGACACTGAACCCCAGGTTGCTCCCGATGACAAGTTAGCGTCTTGCATGGCAGCTCTGCTACTATTGGTGTGTGAGTGTGTGTGAATGGGTGAATGAGACACAGTGTAAAGCGCACCATAAGTGCACCATTTACCACACACAGTAAATATCATCAGTCTTGGAATGTCCTTCTAACATCTCAGTAATCTTCAGTATTTAAGTTATCTCTGTACAACACTTTGGTCCATGGAACATAAATAAACATAAATAAATGTGACTTGACTACAGAAACTTTCATTATTGCCTAAAATACAAGTAAAGTCAATGAGGTCAAAGTGAGAAGTTGTCCCTTCCAATATGGCGGCGCCGTTGTCATGTCATATCCGTGGTGGATTACACTGCGCATGCGCACAGAATAACGTGCAGTGTTTAGTTTCCGGGTTTGGAAACCATGAGAGTCATGTCACTCTGACTGAGCAAAATAACACTCACACACACACACCCACCCAGCTCGCACGCACACACAACAGCTCGCACGCGCGCGCGCGCACGCACACACAACCATTCGCACGCGCGCACGTACACACGTAGTTCGCATGCGCGCGCGCACAAACACACGCTCGTGATTAGATCTCCTGTCTGGTCTAGTGGTTGAACTGGTGTAACGGCTGTAATGGGTATAATGAGTGTGAGTGTGAGGAGTGTGAGGTCTCTGCTCTCGGCCCGGAGTGTCATTTCCCGGAAGTGTTCAAACGGAGTGCACACAGGAGTGAGAGTGATGGAGTGCAATAAAGGACTAATGTTCCGCCAGGTAAGTGTACAGCAATAACACACACACACACACACACACACACACACACACACACTCTAAATGTGTCAAATACACACACACTGTCAAATACACACAATCTTCATTAATGCATGGTTTATAAGTTTCTATCAGGAATGTGATGGACAGTCACAGAGTGAGACTTTGTGATGTGTCTCTTAGTGAAGAACAAACCTGAGGCTGTAGGTCACTGATTTTATTTCCTGCTCATGTTTGTGAAGTATAGTGAGTTGAATCCGAGTTTATTGTTGGGAGTGAACTCGTTTAACGTAGGTGACGTACTGTAATAAAGATAACGTGGCTATGTGCTATTCAGGTTTTATCAGTCCGGATGAACACCAGATGAAACCTGCACAGGTGCAACAGGTTACAGCCAATCAGCACCAAGAGTTCATTTACTCTGTAAAGATAAAGATATAAAACCTCTGTAACCTGCAGTGAAGATGATTGAGGGGTATAGAATGTAAATAATCAACTGTGTGTGTGTGTGTGTGTGTAGTTGTTTGAGTCCTCCAGCAGTACCTACACGTACTTGTTGGCAGATGCGAGTACTCGGGAGGCCGTGCTAATTGACCCGGTTCTGGAGACGGTGGATCGGGACGTGAAGCTGATCGAGGAGCTCGGACTAAAGCTCACTGTGGCAGGTGAACACGTGGAACACGAACACACAGAGCTATAATGGTTCTCTAACGTATGCAGATGAAGAGCCTCCAGGCAGAAGCGGGGCGTCGGGGTCAGGGGTGGAGGTGTGAGCCTCTAGATCTGCTCCTTTACAGTGAGGGGAAAAAAAAGTATTTGATCCCCTGCTGATTTTGTACGTTTTCCCACTGATAAAGAAATGATCAGTCTATAATTTTAATGGTAGATTTATTTGAACAGTGAGAGACAGAATAACAACAAAAACATCCAGAAAAACGCATGTCACAAATGTTATACATTGATTTGAATTTTAATGAGGGAAATAAGTATTTGTCCCCCTCTCAATCAGAAAGATTTCTGTCTCCCAGGTGTCTTTTATACAGGTAACGAGCTGAGATTAGGAGCACACACACTGTTAAAGGGAGAACTCCTAATCTCAGTTTGTTACCTGTATAAAAGACAACTGTCCACAGAAGCAATCAATCAATCAATGGATGTTTTTGTTGTTATTCTGTCTCTCACTGTTCAAATAAATCTACCATTAAAATGATAGACTGATCATTTCTTTATCAGTGGGCAAACGTACAAAATCAGCAGGGGATCAAATACTTTTTCCCCTCACTGTAGCTAAGAAAACAACTACTCACATAAAGCGTGAGTAAACAAATCTGTTTTCACTCTGGACTTAAACACTGAGTGATGTGTTGCTTAATGACTTCACTGATGTGCAGAGCGCTGAAGGTTCTGCTCTTATTAACCACTGCGTGTGTAGTGCACTAAACTCTCACTCTTCTGTGTAGTGCACTAAACTCTCACTCTTCTGTGTAGTGCACTAAACTCTCACACCTCTGTGTAGTGCACTAAACTCACACCTCTGTGTAGTGCACTAAACTCTCACTCTTCTGTGTAGTGCACTAAACTCTCACTCTTCTGTGTAGTGCACTAAACTCTCACTCTTCTGTGTAGTGCACTAAACTCTCACTCTTCTGTGTAGTGCACTAAACTCTCACTCTTCTGTGTAGTGCACTAAACTCTCACTCTTCTGTGTAGTGCACTAAACTCTCACACCTCTGTGTAGTGCACTAAACTCTCACTCTTCTGTGTAGTGCACTAAACTCTCACACCTCTGTGTAGTGCACTAAACTCTCACTCTTCTGTGTAGTGCACTAAACTCTCACACCTCTGTGTAGTGCACTAAACTCTCACTCTTCTGTGTAGTGCACTAAACTCTCACACCTCTGTGTAGTGCACTAAACTCTCACTCTTCTGTGTAGTGCACTAGGTAGGGCGTAGGCACCGTTATTAAACTACATGTTTGCTGCGTCCGCCCTAAACAGTATTGGAGATGAGAATGCGTGTCCCCGAATGGTAGGATGTTGAAACGAGGATCCAGAGCTACCCGGATGGTCGACTATTTCAGCAGGTTATTGAAGTGTGTATCCGTAGACACGTTTTCGGCTAATATTACCCACAACTCCTTGCATGAGGGAGTAGTTTTGTGACGGTTTGCGTCACCGAATTCAACCTGCAAACATGGCGGACGAGCGTAACGTGT